>JAWNKV010000758.1:0-90339 GCA_035041805.1 Amiota mariae
TCATCATTTCCTGTATCTCCCACTGGATCATAGGGCCTCAATAAAGCATTTCCATCTGATACTGTTTTTTGCTAGCAACTTTAATTCATTCCACGATTTTCCGCATTCGTCGATTTCTTTTTGTAAGGATCCACGTGGTCTTAGTGAGACCCCTCTTACGGCTTCCTTGGGGGTTCCAGTTAAAAGCTTGTCTGCATACTTCTGTGGCATCTTTTCGCAATGTGTGGCCTATCCATCTTCATTTTCGTAGTTTTATACAGTTGGCCATAGGTTCCAATTTGCATTTTTTATATAGGTCGTAATTATTGATGACATTTGGCCACCACACCCTGAGAATACGCCGCAGGCATCTGTTGACAAAGCTCTGAATCTTTCCAGTTAGATGGTCGGTTACAAGCCAGGTCTCACATCCGTAGAGTAGTACTGAGACAAGTCTTATTTTTGTTTGGAAGGATAATTGCGTCGAGTTCCAGATTTGGCTCAGCTGTGCATATGCGCCTATTGCTTTGTTTATTCTGGCGCAAATATTCTTTCCTGCACTATTCTCCGAAGATATTATACTGCCTAGGTAGGTGAAATCCTCGACTTGTTCAATTTCTTTGCCATGTATCATAAAATTGTCGTTGTTTTTGGTGTTCATTTTCATTGCTTTTGTTTTATCGATGTTGATTTTTAAGGCAACTCCACCCGACTCGGCGCACAGATCGTGCAGCTTTGCTTGCATGTCGGAGTGCTTCACAGATAACAAGCAAATATCATCTGCATACGCGAGATCTTCAAGATGTTCAGTGAAGTTCCAGTAGATGCCCCTTCGCTTGCCATCCATGGATTTATGCAGGATGTCATCAATAACAATGAGGAAAAGAATCGGTAAGAGTAAACATCCTTGGGGAACACCTGCGCTGGTTGTGATGCTGTCTGAGAGCTCGCCATTATGGAGTACTCTGCATTGGAAGTTCGCATATTGTGCTCTGATTAAAGCTGTCAGCTTCTCAGGAACTCCTCTAGATCTGAGCGCCTCCCAAATACTTTCGCGTTGTATGCTGTCGCTTCACATATAAAAATGTAAAATATTAAAATTCTTTAAACGAAAAATTATTAGTTTTGTAACCCTAATAGTAGAACATTTAAAGATAAGAGATATTAATGTAACACTGCAAATTATATGTGACGTCACACCATGGGAATGTGATCATCTGTAACAGGGTAGTAATGAATCATGAAATTCGTGTGATGTTATGTGTGGATGACTCCTAAACCTATGATAGACTGGATGAATATATGGGTGGATATGTTTAGATTAATTTGTGTCATTTGCTGGTGAAAAATCAAATTTTCTTTTTAAGATAGAAAAACTCGTCAAATCTTGGACACCTTAAATGATCATTAGAAAATTTAATTTGGTCTACTAATTGATTCGTACATTATTTTTTAAAAAAATATAGAAGATTTACTATCAGAACTTTTCGTTATGCGGTATTCTATTCCAGTTAGTCAAAGCTTATACTATTAAGTATATATGTAGTATTTCTTCTTGAGGGTTAGTCAAAATCAGGCAGTTCATATATGTAAATATAATCAGAAAGTTTTTCTACTGAATTTTGAATTTAGAAAATGAAATAGATGATTATTTTGTATCTTTTCTCATGAATGTTTGATCAAGCCAATGAGCTTGAAAACTTTATATGAAATGTATAAAACAATACTACATTGACTGACTGTTGTTGCCTTGAGGCTGTCAGACAACAGAAGACCATCACCTTAGTATATCATCATCATATAGATGTGTACCTATAACACTACAGCATCATAGTATCTTTTCCATCGAATACAGTGGTATTCTGTTTTTCATTGACCAAGAGAGTGAGATGCTGCCACAAAGCGAATGATGTTGATTTGCATGCTTGCCGTCGTATAGTACAATACAACATACGAGTATCAGTACGTTCAACGAAGCAAACATTCATCTACTGGCAACCATTCAGTCATTCATTCCCTTATTCAACTAACTATCCATTTCTCTAACCAAGCAACCATCATCAATACATCCATATACACAGTCATCCATCCATCTATCGAAATATTCACAATTTTCTTGCGTATATCAATCTCTTTCTTGTAATAAGTAGTACTATGCCGGTAAAGTCCGCGTAGTAAACTTTCCGTAGTTAGATTCCGCATCGTTGATTTGTGAAATTTTTCTATGAAATGAAAATACATACGTTGATGCTGTTATCGTTGTTATTATATTTGTGTTGTTGTTGTTGTTGTTGTTGTTGAAGTCCAACTGAAGACGTCCGTCCATAATGGGGCGGTTAAGTGGGCGGCTTAGTAAGTTATCATGTGTAGGTTAGAAAAGCAAAAATCTAGATAAATGGATAGATGAATGGAACATACTGTTACTCTTGCTACTACTAGTACATTAAAATATCATATGCAAAAGGTCTTGCTATTTTTAGAGAGTAAAGGTGCTGTTGTCGTGCCGCATCGCATCGCATCGCATCGCATCGCTTCTTGAGTCTCTTGGACTTAGTTTCCTGCATTTGGTGGATCTAACTGTTATTCTTTTTGTTGTTGTTGTTGTTGTTGTTGCTGTTAGTATTGGACAAACAGACAGATGGACAGACAGACAGACAGACAGACCAAATGACTGACTGACATTCAATGCTTAACGAAGGAATGAAAAGGATATATCGCCTGTGGTAACACAATAACGAATTTCCGTAGCAACTTCATATTGCTACCATGCATCCGTCCAAAAGTCCATGCCCTCATCCTTCATATTTACCATATGTTTCTTTACGTTTCGAATGATATGCCTTACTTTTTTTTTCATCATATCCAACCACATCATCATCATCATCTTCAACTTATTCTTTCTCATACATGAGGATAAGTATCTTTCTCACAGTAGTGTGTAAACAGGTATTATCACTTAGACTTGAGGTTTGTAATGTATTGTATATAACCGTACATACTAGTAACATATGTATGTAGATCCAATATGATGATGGAATTGATCAGTGTAATGATGCTCATTTATCCGTATATTATGATAGCAGAAATGTTCAAAATTTTTGCCAAATTAAAGTTCTACGATTACTGGAAAAGCTAACTCCCATACAAAAATCTCTAAAAAAATCATGAATAACGTTATTGTTATATTTTTCCAAAGACTACAACAATTGAATACAAAGAGACATGACAACTAACACAATATATACAATTACAATTCGAGTGTGAAAGGTATATAAGCTTCGGTGAACCAAAGATAATGTACTGTCTTGTTTTTGTGCTGCTGCTGCTGCTGCTGCCGTTGTTAGTTGTAAGTACATATTTTCTTGTCTTTTTCTTTAAGGTTTCTAGTGTATTTTTTATATATACATATATGTATACGTATTTATGTTTTTGTTTTTTTTTTTTGCCATCCTTTTCTCTATTTCGATATAGTAGTTGCCAATTCGTGTATGTCTTTTACTTTCTGCTTCAGTTGGAAATTTTATCCACTTTGCATGTTTCACTAGTTTTTTTGCTTCTTTCTTCTCAATCTTCTCCCTCTGCATCGGTCTTTATTGCAGCAAAAGCCCTTTGCTGTCATAAATGAAATTATAGAAAAATGTTGCTCAGATTCCTGCGTTTTCTTTCTTTTACATAATATTTTTTTTTTTGTTTCTTTCAGTTTACTTACTTTTCTTGTTGTAGCTGTAGATACTTAGAGTAGTTGTCGTTGTTAACCAACATTAAGATTTACTAACAACATCGTAATCATAACCAATAATGATAACAGAAAATGTCGCCAAATCAGTAAAATACGTTTACCAAACAAGTTTCGTTAGCCAGGAAACAACAATTTTTTTTCTAAATTTATTTTTATTTGAATGATGATTGAAAAGCTCTTGTTGCTTTTAAAGATAGTTTTTGTTTCTTTAATCAGAAATTATTAAAATTATTATAATTGGTTCTTTAAATAGTATCTTAAATAAAGTACAAGACAATTTCTATAAGTACATAAGTAATATTGTAAAGTTAGGTACTAGTTAGAGCGCTAAGGGGTCATCCACATGTTATGTCATACGAATTTTATGATTTTTTACACCCCATTCCTCCCTGTCACAGGTATTCACATTTTTTGAGACCCTCATCTTGGTGTGACGTCACATATTTTACAATGGAAACCGATAATATACATAGTGTTACTTTGGTATGTTTTCTTTTAGGGCTCTATACAGGTCTCTAAAGATGGAGTTGGTAATAATTTAATATTTTAAATTTTGATATGTGACGTCACAAAGCTTATGACCCCATGTCACAGGTGGTCACACTTCGTTGACCCCCCCATAATGAATGACGTAATATGTGAATAGCCCCTAAGAGAAAGGGATCTTTGAAGCATAAAATTCACAAGCATCATAAAAAGAATCGAAGGCATACTAATCTTCCAAAGAAAAAAGGTACCATCGTTCCATATTTTTGTTCTGTCCTTAGTAAGTTTAGTTCATAAATAGTAGCAAGAGTACATGGTACAATTCTGAGTCAACTGGGGGCCTTACTTATTTGTGTCATCCAGGGCAATCGACAAGCTTAGGTCTTCACTAAGTAAAGTCTATATGCTGGATAAGGATTCAGGATTCCAGATTTGTGAAAAACATATTTATTACGAGTACTAGCGCACCCGGCCCGGCTTTGCAAAGATATGATAGAAAGAAGGATATTTATTATATTATGTTGATGACTCACAATTCAAAAATACGTAGATGTTTGACAAAGACTTCTTGATTTATTATAAATATAAAATATGTTTCTAAACTTTATAAGCAAAATTTTATGTACCAAATTCGACCGATTCTGTAAGTCGATTTTGATGAAATAAATGCTATATGTTACTCACAATAAAACTTCTTATCTACCAGTAATTAAATTTTGAATCCAATTAGTGACTTTTACGTGATGCGCATACAACCAACAAACAGACAGACAAAGTTTATATTTATTTATTTATTTATATAGAACTAAGATTATAATTACAAATTATGATTTAGTTATTAGTATGAGCAATAGCGACAAAAGCCTTCAGCTCAAAAGTCTATATTATATGTTGAGATAAAGAAAAATAAAGAATGAAATCTAAAAATCAGCCTACTGTGAGTCGGACTCGCACACGGAGGGTTCCGTACCATCGTACAAGACTTTTTGCTTAAAATATAAAATTATGTGCATATTTAATAGCCTAAAAGTATACTACAATTAACAGCTTAAAAGTATACAAAAAAAAAAAAACAAAAACAAAAAATGGTAAACAAAAGGTTAAATTAAAGAACAATGCTTCTAAAAATGTGTATTTTTAGTATTTTTCGTTCTACACACAAGTGAATTACACACTCTGTGAAAATTTCAACTCTCTAGGGTCCCGTTAGCTCCCTATGGGTACGGAACCCTAATAAAAAAGAAAGGTAGTATGTGTATTTAATGTATAATTTTTGTATAGTTATAGGCATTGGATTTGTTGTCATTTAAATATTTACGAGTTGTTTTCAATCACTGAATAAAACTTAAAACTATTGTATTCTAACGTATCAAGAACTCTTGGCAAGTATAGTCTGAGAGTTCAAACAAAAAATTTGAACTGCATCACACAGAAATCTGAAGTGAAACATTTAATTTTTCATTTTCGTTTATTTTAATTTTGGCCAAATGTCATTCTGGAAAACGCAATTAGTAAATAAGGAAGCCAAACCAAAACCGGAAATAACACAGAGCCGATCCAAAACGCTTAATATGTTTGAAGAATGTACAGTTAATGCTGTGGTGCGCCGTGAATTGAGGACGTTACTTGATGAGGAGTATCGTCAACGGAAATTGGTGCGATATGAGGATTTGGATGAAATCATCGAGAAGGCGGTAACTCTGAAGTTAACAACGTTAATGGAACTGAATACTAAAGACAGGCGCGAACGGATGGTACAGAATGAACAGCAGCAACAGCAACAACAGCAGCAGCAACAGCAACAACAGCATCAGCAGCAGCAACAGCAACAACAGCAGCAGCAACAGCAACAACAGCAGCAACAGCAGCAACAGCAACAGCAGCAGCAGCAGCAACAGCAGCAGGAGCAACAAATACATGGAAATGGTACATATGAGCAAATGAGAGTACCATCTGGAATGATGCCTTTGCCATCTTGTAGCAATGTTCAAGAGGAGTCTCAGTCTCAGTCTCAGCCTCAGCCGGAGCCGGAGCCGCAGAATCTACAAGAAGAGCTGGGGGCTTGTGTATCGACATTAAAGCAAATATTGCTGGACTCTGATGCACAAACACTTACTTGTTTTCCGTTGTCCGATAAGGAGGACAATACAAATTCAGAGTCTAGTATAGTGTCTCGCACTGTGCATAAAGTTAAGAATCGTTTTGCTAAGCGTATTCAGAAACTGCAAAAGGAACATGGTGAGCGGTCATATCTTAGAAGGGTTCATCATAAGAATTCATGTAAGCATAGCAACAGTAGCCATAATCGGTTGGTTAACCAGACATGGAAGGAGCAACTTTATGCTTGTCACCCAATGACGGAACGGAGACGGGAACAAGTGTCATCATCAACACATCAGTTGCCAAAGAATCAGAATTATATGGATGCAGAGCAGCTTCCATGTAATTTGAATACGATAGATGAGTTCTTACAGGAAAGGCAATGTTCTATAAAGGCACAAATGTCAACAACAAGTCAGTGGCCGACAGTGGATCAGCTAATGAAAAATTGTAATTCACTAAAGAAACAAATAGAGGAGAATCAACAATCAAATTATGAGGGATTTTGTAAAAGTCTTCCATTAAAATCAGAGATGCAAAAAAGTGAGTGTTTCAAAGAGGAAGAGGTACCGAAGAAAATGTACAAAATATTCGAGCATGTACCGAAGGGTGACTGTTGTGTAATGGAAAGTCGTTGGTCAAAGGAACATCTACCTATGAATCGATTGACAATAGTCAAACAAATGCGAAAGAATCGTTCTAGGATGTTGGAGAAAATTACAAAAAACAGACATTTTATGGGTGATAAGACGCCGAAGGTTAAAAAATTGGTAAGTGAACAGAGCTTTGCAGTGAATGGGCTACCAAAAAAAAGAAATCGATTGGGGTGATGGAAGAATTATCTAAGAATCGATGGTCAATGGTCAACAAGTTACAGAACAATCGTAGCAAAATAATTAACAAGTTGCCGAAAAATTCGAAGTCCGAAAAGATGAAGTCGTCTCAGAATGTGCAATTGTTTGGAGATGGGCTAACGAATAATCAATATTCGATACAGCATCAGTTCCCGATAATGGAGCATCAGCAGGGACAACAAGCATCCATTGAACAGCCACATAACATGGTTGGTGGTGATCAAGTTAAAGTCGTTGTAGAGAAGAAAACTTATGCAACAATCAAGTTACCTAAATGGGAAGCAGAATCTATGTTAGCTTCTCATACTGACGATCAAATGTTGGAGAATATTTATGGACGTTTTAAGGAACAACACCGAGTATGCGCACGACACCAACCAAATTTCGAAGACCTACCAAAAAAAATAGAACGCAAGGCAATGTACCAAAATGATGTATCGAAACAGCGAGTTTCCAACAATATTGGAAAAAATAAATTACAAAATACTAATATGAAGTCAAGTCAACAGAAATCTCAAATTACAATGAATGCGGCAAATCTTAGTTTGATTTCGCCACCATCTCGCTCACATAAACATCGCTTTCAATTTGTGCCGAGGCTAAAATGGGCGCATCATGGTTATTGATAGCATTTTTCTAGCAAATTGGACAAAATATTTTATAATCAATAATTGTTTTTAAATATCATGAATCGAATCGAATCGAATCGCATGATATAATACAATACAATAAATAAGATTCAAGATTCATATATGTAGTAGTATATATTATAGGTTTCATTCAATAATAATCAGTTTCCAGAAATAAATTATTAACAATATTTTTCAAATATTCGCTATTGAAGAGATTACACATTTGAAACACACATAAAACAAATCTGGATAAATGTATATTTAATATATAAAATAATAAATTTTATTAAAGTTAATATGAAGTTAATATTAATTGTTTTCACTCAAGAAATCATTCAATTTAGTTCCATTCACTATTAAAGTTGTCTATGGAATGTAGAGTAGATAATCTTCTTATAAGTATGTAGATATTGTTAAGACAAATATATCGTAGCGACCGGCAAATGCTGGCAAAGTGTTGATCTATATGATGCTTGTACCTAGAAGGATCAGATGGCTGAAGAGGTAAACATGATGGCGATGAGGGAGACCGAAAAATTGTGACGAATTAAGGATGTGTATCGCTGTCAATCAACTTTGTGTTATAAAGATTAATTATATGATCAAGATAAACTAAAATTTATAATACATATTATGTTTTAAACAAAATTCTTCTTTTATTCTTAGAAATACTACTCGAGTGTGTACGACTTTTGGTCTAAAAATATAGAAAATGTTTACCAAATGAAGGAAAAAACTAAGCATTAGATGCCTTACTAACACAGACTGACTTTTCTTACATACATAATATTGTATTTCTCTGCAAAAATCTCATAGATCTGAGTGATATATTATGTCTATATAAGTTGGTATTACCAAAAGATCAAAACGGTTTCATGTTCTGATTATAAATATAAAATACTTCTTTCCTTTTCCGATAGTTCCATCGCACCAAACTTTACTCAAACATTCCCAAAATTGGAAAAGTGGTTTCGGAGTCCATAAGCCCGATACATACATAATTATATTCACTTTTTTATAAGTATACTTATATGGATAATCTAATAGAGATTGGTGAGGGAAAAGATCTATAACACAATATTATGCTGAAGGAAACTATTTTCACTAAAATCACATCGTAACTTTATAGGGATCTATCAAGTCTTTCTATGCATCAATCAATAGGATTGTTTAATTTTCTATAAATTATTTGTTTTTTTTGATGAAACCCCTTTTTTAAAGTAGTTTCATTTTTAGTTTCTGAGCCCCATGTCTTTTTAGTTGATTTTTTTTTGTTTTTATTTTTTACTACCATCAGCTGCCAACTTAACCAAAATAAGATTAGATTCCACGCCTCCTTAAACGCCTGCTACATGTCCTTGCCATACATGATACTCACACTTAAAAACATTTACGAATGTATGTAAATGATTACAAAGTAATATTTCATAAATGTATGTAAAAATGGGTGAAAAGGGCAAGGAAAAAAAAAATAAAAGGGGCAAAAGAAATTGAGAGAACTGACGTTGCAAAAACGACGAAAAAAACAGCAACTACAACAATAACATAAAAAGAAGAAGATGAAAAAGAAAAAAAAAAAATAAGACAAGACAAGACAAGACGACGACAAACCAATGTAAAAATCCTAGAAACGAAACGCATATGAAAAGTCCTAAGAAGCACAGGAAGATAAAATGGGAAAAATTATTGTAATCCATGAAATATGTAAGCACGCCAAAAAAGAAAAAAAAAAAAGAAAATCAGAATCAAAGAGGAGCAATAGAAGAGGACACAGTAGGGCAAGGACATACATGATACGAGCGTACGCAGGACGTCAGTTGATGCTGCTATTGCTATTGCTACTGCTGTTGCTTATCAACTGAGAGCAGACGAGGGCAGAACATCAATCAAGAATTTCCACTGAATGGCTATCGAGTGAATTAAGGACCTTTTTTGCTTCATAACATTTCGTTTTGCTTTCTTAACTCATCTCATTTCATCTCAACTCTACCAATCCAATCGCAATACCAGGCCCAGGCCCAGGCAGTGGTAGTCGGAGATGGTCGAAGGGCACACAAGATATGCGAGCCAAACACAAATCGAACGTAACCGAGAATCATTCGATAATATTTTGTAGCTTAATATGAATTGAAGATATGAGGAAAACGAGCATTTTATGCTGGCTTATCGTTGACTCAATAGTGACAGGACATAACTTTACCCTTCTTCTGTACAGTTTTTACTCGTTAAGTATATTTTCTTTTCCTCGGCAAGGCTACCACTGAGGCGTGTTTTTCTTTATGTTTTTTTTTTTGTTTTGTTTTGTTTTGCATACGAATGACATCGGACATAGTGATATACACAAGGACATCAACGGACAAACCCGGGCGGGCAACAAACATCAAATTTATGTTGAATCTATAAATGTTGGAGTTAAGGCGAACTGACGGTCTATCGGTTTGACGGTTTGTCGGTCGGTCTGTCGGTAGATTGGTCCATTTGTGTGTCTCTTTGCAAGATTTCGAAGGGTGAAAGTTGCTGACTCAAGTACTTTGCGAAATTGCGTGCGTTTTGTATAACGCGTTAATGCATGCAATATCAACAACAACAACAGCAAGCACCAACACCAAATAGTAGACATAATAACATACTCTTAGATACTATTGTATATGGCGACTCATCTTTTCAACTTTGTTCATATTCGGTTTCGTTTTGACGCATGTGACACAAGACAACTAAACTTCAACTCAACCCCTTAGCAAGTAACCAATCTACCATTAATCCACCCACCCAGAATACCCAAAATACCAAAACACCCACCAAACCATCCATAAGTAGTAGAAGTATCTTGCTGATCCGTCTGTCTTTATGTCCTTTGAACATGGAGAACCATAGCTACGTTGTAGTGGTCGCTAAACAAACAAACAAATAAATAGATGGACTCTGATTAAGGGAGGATGGTCGCATTATAACATAGTACAATATTATATATTGTAAACTATATATAAATATATAAAAAATCGCATAGCTGTTAAATAAAGTAAGCGCTTGGATAGCGCATTCTTCATAATTTAAGACATTTTATCATCATCATAATACCCTACATTGAATATATCTATTCATTGGCATTTTAGTATTAAACTGTTCATGTGAAATACTAAATTTCTTACTCGTATTACAAACAAATCTTATAATATTTACAATTACTTCAGAAATATATATAATATTTTGTAACTATAAATTGACCAAAAAAATTAATAGATTACCATAATTTTTTTCTATTTAATTCAGGGGACCTGACAGATTGATTTAATCTTTAATGAATATGTAATTTCAAAATAACTTTGAGAAACTTTTATAATAACATCAATGTCATGTTAGCAGCCAGTTAGGTAATTCCAATTAAGTCAGCGGATATACTCACTAGAATCTATCAGGCTCATTGCAAAAACAGGGTGACCCTCAAATTAGATATGTAGTTCCAAAATGGCTCTGTGAAACATGGCTGAGCATTACTCCGACAGATCTAGCAGTAATTTCTTTTAAGCCAGTAGGTTTAATCACAAGAGTCTACCTGACTTATCATATAGCAAACTTATTGGGGTGAGTCTCATTAACATGTTTGGTCGCCAAACACTTATCCAATAATCCAAATAGTCGATATCGTTAAAATTGTTTTTGTTTTATTGTCTTTATATTCGCGACTTTTTCTGGTTATTTTAAACCAAACTTTATAGATTTTTTTGATTCTGAAATCTTAAAAAGACATGAAGATATTAAAAATAAAGGTTTGGAACTGGAAAATATTTTATATGATACTAGATAACTGGGCACACGTTGCCTCTTTTTTGCAAATAATTAGTATATACTAATTGGTTGACCTGATGAGATGTTTGAAAAAGACGGCTTGATTGGTTTTAAAATATATCTCTAAGCTTTATTTGCATTTCACTTCCACAACATAGTTTTTTTTGGATCTACTTAGATTTTTCGGTTGTTCCTTTGGGGTTTTTCAAATTTTTTCTAAACCTCCCTCATGAATCGCTCGGTCCCTTGGTGAAAACCGTATAAAAATCCGTTCATTAATTTTTGAGTGCATAGCGTACAAACAGTCAGACAGACGCGGCGAGGGACTTTGTTTTATAATATGTAGTGAGTATGATATAATATGAATGAAGGCTATATAAGCATCAACATCATAATCCTGAAGATATACTCGTTTATTTAATATATTTGAGTCTCGTTCGTTATCAGAATTAACCAGACGAAGTAAGAATGGCCATGCACCACCACCCACAGATTCGAGAAATAGCTATCAATCTGTCTTACACGCTTATGTTCGGGCTTTGTAAGTTTTCCGTGTTGAGTCAAATTAAACTGCAGGCTCCACTCCTGGTGGTGCCCCTTCGGCAATTTCTTTACGTTTCAAATTTGCAACCATACTTTCCCCGGAGCCCAAAAACTTTGGTTTCCCGGGAAGCGACTGAGATAGCCATAGTACATAGCTATACTCAATTACTAGCTGGCATTATTTATGGTTAGAACTAGGGCGGTATCTGATCACCTTCGAACCTCTTAATGAGTACATTCAATAAGAAAACATATCCAGATAATGTATTAAATTTAAATTTCAACAGCATATGCTATAATAGTTATGACGTCAGATTGATGTGTGATCTGTCAATGTTAGTTTGACAAATAGACTATAAGGATAAGTAGTGGTTTCCTAGGCAGCGCAAGTATCGTCAACTCTCACAGATTGCTTTTAGAAAAAGTATTATGGTTTAGAAAAGAAGCATCACATTTTTTTTGAAGTCTTTGTTTTTCATTCACATTTCTCATTCCTCAAACTTCAAATACAAATGAACTATTGTTTGACTTTTTATTTAAGTTTTTTTTTTTTTTTGAATTTCTATTAGATCAAGGAGGGCACCCTAGAACGAGGCATCATGGTGGCACACTTCAAGAATCTTGTTGCGGCACACTAAAGTCACATGAAATATACAAAAGATTGAGAGAACATCACTGTGTTTGTGTACTTTGTTTTAGATTCTTTAAGTTTTGCTCTAATAATTTTGGATAGTTTCTATGAACTTCCTCATTATTCAGACACTTATTTTCTAACCAATTAATTCTATTGCAGCACAAATGATTTGCATAGGGGATATATGGTCCATTGTGAAGTTCCTTTCATATAAATGTTTTCTGACCAAGACCAAATTCACATATGAATCCATATACTTTGAAAGGATTCAAATGAATAGTTTCGCTTACATTCTGGATGTCTATTTCAAAGTATTGTATTTAAATCTCATATGCATTCCATATTATTCAGTTGTACTTAATTGTATTGTAATTTCTACATATTTTTTTATACGTAATTTCACTCAACAATTTTGTCTTTTAATGTAAAATGTAAATGTTGAGATTATTCAAATGGCAGGGTATAGAGACTTCGTTACCATCAAAATTATTTCATATATCGTTTTGAGTTCTTCTTTTGTTACGTGTATTATATCATATTATATTATATTATATTTTGTGTGTTTTCTGATTTTTTTTTTCATATAACAAACTTAGTAGTTATACGTATGAGTGTATAAACAACAGCAGCTTCAGCAACAACAATTGGAATGGATATAAGTAATAGTAGAGAAATATGTATGTTAGGTGTGAGAAGGTTATGTTAGAAGAAGGTGGTTCAGCAATAGTGTAGGACACGACATGCCGCTGATATTTTGGTGATGCTACTAAAGTGAAGTACAAAGTACAAGGTTTTGGCCGACATCGTTGTCGTTGTCGTCGTTGTTGTTGTTATGCTTTCTTTTCTTTATTTTTTTTCGACGAGGTTTGTGATTTTTTGAAGCGTAAAATCAACGTAACACACACACACACACACACACACACACACACACACACACACGTATTTGTGAAAAGAAAGGACACACGCGCATCCATGTGAGTGTGTGTGTGTGTATGTGTATATCAAGAAAATTGCATTTTTTCATATCATTAGGTTTTATTGGTTTCTTCCTGTTAAATATTCCATCTAGTATATAGTAGAGTATTGTTGTTTTTTCATTTCTCCTTGTTATACTCGTACTACATCATCTTGTTGTTGGCTACAAAAATATGTTTCAAAAATAACTGAAACTGAACTCAACTCAACTGAACTGGCCCTAAGTTTTCATTGAAAAAAACAAAAAAACAAAAAAAAAAATACATTCAAAGCATCCAAAGTATCAAAGCTTCAGCCATACCAAAATCAAGACGAGAGAGAGAATCAAATAATTTCCTTACTGTTGGCTCTGATATCCTTATATCCTGTTAGATACTGTTACATACTACTACTATATCTTTTTTTGGCGCGTCGCTTTTTCGATAATTTGTTATTTTAGCGGCGCGCTTTGTTAACCAAGCGTGAGGGCAGCATACGGTAGTTAGATGCGCTCCAAAGAAGAAATTTGAAGAAAAAAAAAAGCAAGTAAAGGAAGTCTTAAGAAAATATTCAATTTTCATTTTCATGACAAACGGACATCAAAGGATACAAAGGTATCATATATGTACATGTGTGTACGACTCACTAAATGCTTCTGGCAAATTCTAAAAAGGTTTTTGCAGAACAGAAAAACTGACAAAACAAAAAAGGTTGCAAATGGTGAGCAGTGAATAAAAAGAAAAAAGTTATAGACCAATAAACTTAATATGGAATAAAATAAATGTTAAGTTTTATATCATCAAAGCTTGCAACAGTCTTAAGTTATTCCAACCAACGGACTAGGTCCTTCGTTGGCCAGGAGCGGTAAAACTAAATGAGGTTCCGAATCGGCTTAAAATTTTATGATTTTTTTTTTAAACTGAAAACGAAACAAATTATGTATTTTGATGGATTATTTTTTATTTCATATAGTATGTGCCTTTTATTCCTTGGAGGCCCCTGAATATATATTGGGCTAAATTAAAAAAAACTTTCGATATTTGGACGCCCCATAGACTAGAGACTCAATCCACTAGCAGATAAAATATCAAATGAATCCAATATTGAGGCATTGCCATGGATAAAGAAATAATAGAATAGTCTTGTATTCCAATGTGATGTTTATTTTCCACGCTCCATACTACAGACACTCCGATCAGTGCACAGTTAATTGTGCAAATACTTGCGAACCCTACTACTTAGTCTCAGCAACACTGATTTTCTAATTATTCACAAGTTTGACATACTCAATAAGAGTATGGCACAAAATTTGAACTCAACTGGGTGCATTTGTATGATGTACAACGACCGCTTTTCTAAGAAATATCTTGCTAAAGTCGAACAACTTTTCAAGATATTAATGATACCCTACACTATAATACGATGTAATATTTAAATAGTGTTTTTTTGTTCACCACTGCCTGACATAAATGGATCACGATTTTGTTTTCAAACTATTCATTTCTAAATGGAGCCGTTTTCACCTCTCTCCAGGTTCTTAAATAAATGTAGTCTGTGGAATCTCTCTTGTCACTTCTGATAAAAAAAAAAAAAATTAAAAGGGGTCCAAGAAGTCTTTTGACTAACTAAATTCAGAGTAGAATTGGATCTTGATTTTGCTATAGAAGTTCTTGGAAATTATTAAAGTCATCCCGTTTACTACAAAAATGCAGCTCAACGCATCACTGCCCTTCCTATTTTTATTGTACAAACAGCTGCGGAGAGTAACGAAGGCCCGATATACGTCAATATCACAACTGCCATTCCATAGTGCCTAAAACTTCCATCTCTCCCTGAAATGTGTGAAATCTAGCCAGGCATATAAGAGTTCCCTCTTTCTGCGGAAACCGTAATTGATAAGGGAAAAGATTGATGCATTTTTTGGATGCGAACGATTCAAAGAGCTGAATATAAGAGCAAAACAAAAACAAAAAAACAGAAGCATCTATTATTACTAAAAAAATGTTGGTGGCTTTAATTCCACCCGCTATATATTTTCTTCCCAATTCCCTCCCTTCCCAGTCTTTTATCATTTATCTCCTGTCTCTCCTTCTGTATGTATGCAAACTAGTCGCTAAGTTATTGAGCTAAAGAGCTGAAGCTTACAAGACAGAAACAATTTCATATTCTTGTTAGAAAAACATTTTTGGTTTTTGTACTATAGAAATCAATAAAAAGTACCTGATCCATATCCACCAACTATATAAATTTCAAGACCCTCGGACTACCAGGAGGGGTAACTCCCATACAAACGCAGACCCAATTTCATGTTCTTGTTAGAGAAATTTTGTTTTTATACTCACTAAGTATAAGTATCTGATCCATATTCACCCATATCCACCCATATTAAGACCCTCGGACTACCAGTAGGGGTAACTCCCACACAAACGCAAATCCAATTTCCTGTTTTTGTTTGAAAAACTTTCTTGCTTTTTATACTATAGAACTCAAATTTAGACACTATAAGTATATGGTCCATATCCAGCAACTATGTAAAATTCAAGACCCTCGGACCACCAGGAGGTTGATGTTGTATAATTCTTAGTTATGAGTCACGCAATTTTAAGTCAATTAAAATTCTAAATCCAAAATCCATAAAATAATGCATCATTACACCTACTATGGTACTTTAGAAGGGCAGGCCTTCATAATGATGATGATGACGATGATTTAAATAAATTTAAGCAGATTTACAATATAGAATAGAATAAAATAGAATATAGTTTGTCTTTGAAGTCTTTAAACAAAAACCTACTTAATTAAAATTGATTAGAAAATTCTATACATGAATCTAGAATACATGGAATGATTTCAATTATTCAATGGAATCCTTTGTTATTTTAAGGTAATAAACTACTATGTCAAAAAAAGAATAGAATGTCGTCACATTGAATGCTAAAAGATTGAAATGAAACTAAAAAAAAAACAACTCCCATAATTGACACCGCAAAGGACTTTAATTGTCTGAAGTATAAAATAAAACGGAAATTCTATTGAAAAAAAATCGTATTATTAAATAATAATGAAATGCATTAAACAATAATGTAAAATTTGTTTGGATAACTAAGTTGACATGTCGTCTGGCTGACTGACAGATTGTATGCGACAAAAGTTTTGCATTGAGCTGCAAGGAACAGAAATCCAAATCCCATAGAGCTAAATACACAGAATGCAGAGTTGAATGAAGTGAAGTGACGAGCAATGATGACAACTTCCTTTTCAACTTTTTAGACGCTCATTTTAAAGATCGCACAGTTGACATTTCGGGTTATTTAAAGGGGCACGACCAAATCGAACTTTGTTGAACTAAAATGAACTGAACTGAAGCGATAGAACAAGAAAGATCTTGCTTATGTTATGCTTTGATCCTGACTGGTGTCTTAATGTTAATTCTAAGAATATGAAACAACAACAACAACAACAACAAAAGATTTACTCAAATTTGTGGCTTCACTGTTGCCTTGTACACGTACTCCAATGTCCTATGGCTATTGTCACAAGCTCTTGAGTTGAGAATAAGGATAACGACTGACTTGCTTGCTCCTGTTAACCCTTATTTTGTTTCTTCTTCTTCTACAAAAAAAAAAAAAAAAAAAAAAAACAAAGCGACGAGGAAGCGAAGAAAAATGAAAAATGATAATTTTCATTAAAGCAATTATTGTTCTGATATACAATACACGTACGTTACATATGCATGTATGTATGTCCTGCATACCTAAATTTGGCGTTGCAAGGGGTATAAAGTAGTATAGTAGTAGATCGCGTCATCAACATTGTTCCAGGATCCGATGGTTTGCATTATTTTTTGTCTTATTGTTGTTGTTGTTGCTGTTGTAGCTGCGCTGCTGTCAGGATTAACACGATTTACGAAAGGGTTATGTATGCGTAATCATTCGAATTCGGCTTTCTTCCTTCCCTCTTCTCACTCGATAAACGTTTTGTTCTATGGTACCCGTGATGGTAATAAATAGCAGATGAAGCATACTCGTATATGCTATACATACATATAGTGAATGAGATCTTCACTCATTTCAGGATGAGACATTTACGTGAATTATGCGCAATGAACGTGCACAAAAAATAAAGAACAAAGATAAAGGACAACAAGAAGAAACAACAAGCAGCAGCAGGGAAAAGGGGTTAAAACGCTTTGCGTTGTAAAATAAATTAACCCTGATCGAGCTAAACGCGCGCTCATTTATGGGACTCTTCAAATTGATCCTTGTTTCTTTATGTATGTATGTACATGTACATACATATATATAAATACATACATACATATATAGGCAAATGTTTGTGTGCTGTGTCTATGATAGGCAAATGTGGCACGTCATGATTTTGTTTGTTGTTCCAAAATGCCTTTGGTGTCATGCATCAAAGTAATAACGTAAAGCAAACGCATCATCATTATTACATCAGATACTAAATTCGATTGTATTATTATATGACGACTGAAGTCCCTCATCAAAATCATTACAATAATTTTTCATTCAATAAAGAATTTCTAAACTTAACTTATTTTTATTTCTATTTCTATAATCATTTGTTCAATTTGATTTGGATGAAATCAGTTAAATTCACCTCGAGTCTATTCGAAATCTATTAGAACTTATAGAATGAAAACCACCCATACCTCGTTGTAAGGAAATTTAATCAATAATTTTTATTGATAAACCAAATAAAATGTATTAGGATTCATTTAATTTATTAATGATTTATATCATCATCATGATCATTTTGTTCCATGACCTTCTGAAAAATGTATCAAGATAATCAAGGTAATCATCAGATCTTCAAAAGCATAGTTTTGCATTGAGCGAATTAAAAAAAAAACTCTGATCTACATGGTGGATTTTCTTCAAGATAAACACATGTAGCTGCTTCAAATAGGTCTTATAACGAAACATTTGCATAATTTAAAAAGGCTTTTATAAAGTAAAACGCTATATTGTATGTAGTATGAGTACATTTGATTTTCAATTCGAATTAGTTTTACTAAACTTATCAATATCGATATATAAAACTGTGCTCAACTCGTTTTCAATATCATTCCGACATATGTAATTCAACCAGCGTTGCCATGCGTCCCGATTTTTAGTTCAAAATTAAAAGTCTTCATAATGAGATTATTCTCAAGAACATCAAAAAAAAAAAAAAAAACATTATGATGCTGTTATCATATCTCTGTTAATGTAATTTTTCCATTGCAAGAAAAGCTCTTACCATCATAGATTTTTAAGAAATCATCATACGGTTGACTACGTCATAAGAATATCACACCAAAATGTTAAATATTCATTTGCACTGTTATCGCTCTGTAAAATGGATAATACGATGATATAAAAAAACAGTTTTCTTCTTGAGCGAGAATATATGGCCATTTCTCACATTCAACTAATTATCGTGAGGAATTGATGGAAATATTTGAAACTACGGAAATGGAGTGGTCATAAAAGATTTCTGTCTCTCTGTTCTGCTCTTGAGAGAATAATTAAAGTTTTGCCTGCTTTGAAGGGTTACTTTAATAAGCCAGGATTATGTGCGAAAGCCATTGAAAAGATTTTTTATTCGGAATAGAGGAGTAGTCTACTTGCATTTCGTTTATAATGTGATGAGTGCTTTTGGTACATTAATGAAAGAGTCTCAGGGAAATGATATTGTCATCTCAGAAATGCAGGAGTCATTATGCCTCTTCCGCTCAAGGTTGACTTAAAGGCAAAAGGATTGTTTTTCGGCTACCAGACGAAACAGTTTTTAAATAAATTGGTTCAATCTGAAACGACCAAAGCCAACGAAGACTTCAACAATTTTACACAAATTGTCAAACGTTATAATTTGAAAATATTTTCGCTTAACAAGAATTTATAAACTTGAAAAATGATGTTAGTTTTGAAATGGTTGAGAATGCTGTACATATTTGTATTAAACTTGTCAGTCGATTTTTCAGTAGATGACTTATATGAAGAATTTAATTTGTTGAAATCATCTTTAGACGTAGTAGTGGGAAATTGTAATGATGCCACTGCACAGAAATGGCACCAGATCTTCAAACAGTTTCCAAAAAATGATACCAAAAATATGTTTAAACTGATTTCTTTCATATTAAGTGTCCAAACTTTAAACTGCTTTCTCGAACTCGGTTTTTCCTCATTGAATTTAAAATGGTCGGATGCCAGAAATAGGTAATCCGTAAATTTAATGAAAGCAGAATTATTAATCCAATTGTAACTTAAAACAGTTGGTTATTATTTATGTTATTTCTATATATGATGTTCACTATTATTTAAATACATATTTTATTTTAGCTTCAAAAAAACTTGGACAATGGTACGGAACCCTTCGTGTGCGAGTTGGACTCTCACTTGACTTGAGTTTTTTTATTATGTTCCGCTTTCGACGAAAGAATCCCGCTTTTTTAATCAAAATGTTTAGAAATCCCGCTTTTCCTGCTGAATTCAACACACTTTTAACTCAATTTCGATTTATGAACTTAACTCAACTTCTTTAAACTCACCTCACTCAACTAAACTTAACCATACGCAAATCAACTCAATTGAATTCAACTCAACTCATTTCATTTAAATTAAATTAAACTCAACTCAACATATGTAAGTACGTGTATGTAGAATTTAACTCAATTCGCAGGCTATGTGTCCTTTTGGTTTGGTTTTGCTCGGCTCGGCTCGGCTCGGTTCGGTTTGGCTCGGTTCTGTTCGGCTTAGTACGATTACGTTTCGATCTCACTTCATTTTTGCTCTCTTATGGTCGGTCGTGTTGCTCGTTCATATCTCTGATCGGCTGATGATTTGCAGTTCATCGAGTGTTTTTCACTTGAAATTTGCTCTTCAATTTAGTGTGTTATCAGCATTTCTTTGTTTTGGATCTCCTCGTAATGTTCTCGTTCTTTACACGGTTACCTTTGCGCTTTTTGCAGTTGCAGCAGTTACATGTTTACGGCAGATTGATTAAATTAGATCGGACATTGCGATCGAATTGAATACGTAATGTCCTTTCTATCAGATTAATGAAAGTGTTCTTGAGTGTATACTGATTGTGTGAGAATGAAGACTGAGTAAGTCAAGTGGCTTCTCAGAAAGTGTTCTTTTCAATATTATGGTTATGATTATGGTTGTGCTCTTCAAGTTTTGAGGAAACTAAAAAATTGTGTGAACAGTTTAGAAATGATATACATAAAGATATGAGATTTATAGATTGAAAATTGCCAGAGATTTAGCTACAAAGGCCTTCGACTATATTATGAGATAAATTTATGATGATTAGAATTAGGTGAATTAAATTAAAATGAAAAAAGAAATTATGAACTAAGTTAAAATTATGCAAAGATGATTAGTTTAAATGTTCCAAAGGTTTAATGTTTTTTTAAAAATAAAGTCCTAGTTCTCTTTAAACTCGGACAGACTTCTAGAATGTGGTCGACGAAGGCTGTGGATATAAGAAAATATGCATACATACATACATACATACATAATATATGAAGTTGATAGCCATTTACAATATATAATCTAAAGGAAAAAGAAATAGATGGATGGGTGAATATAAGAAAAGAACATCTTTCTCTCTATATGGTATAGATAAAATATTTTTATTTTTTTTTTTATTTTTTAAGCAACAATCAGTGCTCTTTTTGCTCTATAATACGCTTTGCTTTTGCGTTAACATATCACCAGGATTTTAAATTAAGACCTCCCTAGGGATGCCGGGCAGATAGATGAAATTATATACAACTGAGTAATTGTCTGTAGACTGATTTACAAACTTTTCTTACATTTTGGGTAGTCAATTAAAGAAAATTGAGAGAAATTTTAATTGTATAATACAATTTATATGAAATTTCAGTATTATTTCTGAAACATTCAAATATTGAGAGAAAAGAGTGATGGAGAAAGATATGAGCAAAACTCTCTCTAAATGAAATAAATTATAATTTTTTTTTTTTTACTTTGTAATAAAAAGTTTAGAATAAATTGAAGCATAGAGTAAACAAGAAAAATGGTTAACTTCAGTTTCATTTAAGAATACAAAAATGAAAATGAAAAGGTCTGTTTGTATGGAAGACATAACTAAGATTATAATGGAGGTTAACAGAGTCGTTTGATTTATAAACAAAAATTTCTTGTAAAGCCACAAAATTGATGTCTTCAATTCGTTTTTTAATAATTAGATTTATCTTTTTCTTTCTGCAATGTATAGTATGCTTCAATATCAATCAATATCAGTGGATTAAATTCCTTGTTATTTCTTCAAAAGTCAGTCACTATTTTATTAAGACATAACCATTCATCTGAAAAATTTTAGGAACACTGGCAAATAGACTTTTTGATTTTCAATACATCTCCATTAAAACTGTGTTAAAAGAATGCAGTGGCAGCTGTGAACCTTCGTTGCAACCTTAGATATAACTTACAGTAATGTGGTTGTTTCGATTTTTTACAAAATATTTTATTCATAATCTTTTCAATACTTTTAATTTTATGTTGTTAACTAAAAAAAATTTAAAAGTTTCCCAAGCAATAAAATTTACAAAAGAATTTGTATGGGACAGTATAATGTATATTTGTATACATATAGATTTGCCTGATCAATCAAATTTATAAATATATAGATTTACAAAAGACCTTTTAACTTTAAAATATAAAAAAAATTTTGATTATTTAAAGAGTAAAGAGTTATACAATATTCAGGAGATTGAATTGAATTGAAATAATAGTTGAACGTTAGATTCATGTAGTGCTTTCATACCCCTACCAATAACAGGGGAACTTCAAAGCAAATATACATATGTATAATAATTGCATAATATATTAAGGTACTTCTGTGTGTATTGTGGACACTAAATGTATAAAATATATAATGAAATAATAGTTGATCCATAAATTCATGTAGTGCTTATATATATATTCTTACCAATAATCGGGGAACTTTAACTCAAATATACATGTAAATTATCTGCATAATATATTAAGAAACTTCTGTATATAATGTGGACACTAAATTTACAAAATATAAATTAAAATATTGGTTGAACCAAAAAATCATGTTGTTTCTGTATTCCTACCAATAATCGGGGACCTTTAACATAAAAATGAATACTCGTTATTATATTATCTGCATAAAATATTAAAAAACTTCTGTATGTAATGTTGTTCACATTAAATAAAAAGTTAAAAATAATTGTTTTGCCTTAGATTAATGTAATACTTTCATATCTCTACCGATAATCGGGGAAATTCGACGCTGGGTAAAATACATACAATATTTAGGGTGAATCCTATTTGTGAAAAGTATAAATGGTATTCGAAATAATAATACCGTGAAAAATATTAACAAAAAAATGTGTATGTATTGTAAAAAAAAAAGCTGCCTATCTATTTCACTTGTGATTAGAAAACTTCATATCTCACTGGGAACTCTTTCTTATTTTAAGTATTCAATATTTAATATCGCATTCTTAGTGAAATACTTTTTACTTTACTTTTGCCTGAATTCATATAAGATTTACAATTACTAATGATTTAACTACTACAACTCAATTGATAAAAGATACCAATTAATATTTCATGAGATACATTTAGCATATGTAGATACTATTTCATAAGATAGATAATAGCTTTTGTTGAGATTGAGTCTGGCGAGGCTTACTACAATATTTCTGATGAAACTTATACGCATTTAAGTTACTTTTATGTACCAAAGGATAAATGCTTTGCATGTAAATAGGATTAAATGGAATTAAATTAGGGCAATGTTCAAGATAAAAGGGAATAAGCAACAAAGTAAAGGGAATTCGGGACGACACGAGAAAAGATGAGGCAAGAAAGTTGCGTTCCATCAAATGTAGTAAATCTAAGTTGAGAACTGGACAAGTATTTCTGACAAAGTGGACATTTTAAATGAAATTTGGGGTGTGGGTTACGTGTGTTCGAAAGACATTTATTAATTTAATTGTACAATGTGCCTGGTGTGGGTTAAAGTGGTTGTCCAGGACAACTTCTACTACAACTACTATTACTGAGAGATGACTGACTGACTGACTGACTGACTGAGTGAGTGAGTGTCCATAAGAGGGTTGCAAATATATACGAGTACCTATAAATATGTATGAATAGAGAGACAACAGAAACAATCCTATAAAATATGTACTTCAATTCATTTCATTTACCGTCCTTGTTGCTGTATTCGTCACCATCACCATCACCATCACCATCAACATAATCATCGTTAATTCAAGTCAGTTTAGCAACGACCAATACTTATGTATTCCACCACCCCCTTTGTGAATGGTGAAGAGCATAAAACCAAGGAATCGCCATCACATTGAAAACGCCATCGAAATAATAAGTAAATACACACAAACATACTCGAGCATAGGGAAGCATATAAAAAGAAAAAACATTCGAAACCTGCTCTATGCCATGCTACATTTATGAAAATGAACCTGGACCATGTCCATGTCGATGAACAGAACAGAATAGAGCAGAACAGAACAGAACAGAAAACTAAAGGAACAAAAGCAAACGAAGTCAAGCTAAACGAATGAAGCTAACAATAACAACGGAAGTTAGCGACCAAAGCGACCAAAGAGACCATCCCCAACCTCAACCCCTTTTTAAGGTAATGGTCTACAGGGAAGGACTTTCGCCCACAAGGATGAAGGATGAAGGAAGAAAGGGTCAATATTGAGTGTTTTTGCTGCTATTGCTGCTGTGTCGCTGCTGTTGTGGCGATTGCTGATTGAGACTGTGACTGTTGTTCGTTGTCCTCAGGACGAACGAATCCTTTTGCATTTATATTGTATTATTGTTGTTGGAATTGGTAGTTGTTGCGTGGCGGGCGCGTGCGGTGGCGGTGACAGGACCAACAACAGCAACAACAATAACAACAACAGCAAAAGGGAATTGTCCATTCAAATTTTCATCCCTCGTATTTTCTGTATGTCCTTTATGTTTCTTTGTATGTATGTATAGTATATAGTAGTAAAGTATTGTATTGAATTGTATATTAAAATGTATCTTGATACATGACATTGCTTTGTTGGCTTATTTGTATTTCTGACTGGGCAACACAACAACTTGTCCATTCCCATTTTCTAACTATTGAATGTTACTACTGCTCACCCCAAAGTGTAGCCATTTTTTATTTTCCTTTAGTATTACGCAATTAAATATTTTTACTTATAAAAAAATTGATTATATATTTTTTCGATTTTGAAATAAAATTAGAAATTACAAATAGAAAAACTTCTTGATGGTTTTCATTAAAAAAAAAGGAAAAAGGAAAATTCCTCATTTATCAAATTTATTTAAAATAATTTTCATATTCACCCCCAACCACCAATTTTTCACCACAATTGAATGGAAATTTACCTATATTTTTGAGAAAAACAATTTTCAAATATAATAAATAAATTAATATCTAATTACAGTTGAATAACGGTTGTCCGATTTACTTGGGACTGAGCTCGTTACGGAAATTCGAATCGCGTTTTCAAGAATTTTTTTTTTTTTACCATTAATTTGTCCTTTGAGTAAAGTTTGTACGATTTATTTTAACCTGAAAACAAAAAAGTCTAAAAACTTAAACTATCATATTAGTATTTTCTGTTTAAGTTTCTTTCGTATTTCTTCCATTTGATGGCACAGAAATGTGACTCATGGTTGAATTTAATGAAAATGAGAATTCTCGAATACTTAGAGGTAAATCACTCAACAGCATATGGGTTGATACTAGTTGATAGAGATCCTGCTAATCGTGGTTCAACTGTGGGCAATCAATAATTTAATGTAGAGAGAAAGAAGCATGTAAGAGGATTATTTATTTATATATAAATTGAGTTACATTGAGCTTTCATTTTTTAACCAAGCGAACATAAACAGATATTCATAATAAATTACATTCACTTCATGAAGCCACCAGACCAAATCAAAGTTAAAAACGGCGATTCAGTTTCTACTACTTTCTATAACCAATTACCAATCAGTCAAATACTATTTATTAGAATCAAAAGTGAAAAGTAAACAAAGATTTATTTATTTTATTTACACACTTTTATTTTGTTTATACTATACTATAAATACACATATTTATGTAGTTTGTTATTATTGCAACTGCTTTTGTACAGAGTTGAATAAAAGTGTGTGTATACATTTTTATTAAATACATTTTTTATAAATTATATTCGAGAAAATTAAGCGATCAGCAAAATTAATAAGAATTATAATATGAAGAAATTCCGATCGAAAGAAAAATTGGTGAAGTTGGGTATCATTGAGCTTTCATTCTTTCTTTTAAGGGAAAGTTAAGTTACTAGGCAAACAGTAAAAATAATAAGGAATCCAATATAAAAATTTACTGATCAAAAGAAAAGCTGATGAAGTTGGATTTAGTTGAGCTTTTATTATTTCTTTTAAGAGAAAGTTAAGTCACTAGGCAAACAGTAAAAATAATAAGGAATCCAATATAAAAATTTCCGATCAAAAGAGAATCTGCTGAAGTTCGGCTTAATTTGAAAAAAGGAGTTAGCAATATTGAGAAACATATAAAAAGAGAAATGATATAAATGTTAATTTGGGTCAAGAGAAAGTGGCGGAACTTGTCGTTAAGTAAGGAATAAAGAACTAAATACGAAAGTTATCCGGTCGAATCCATAGCCGGTTAAGTTGTGCTTTCATTCTGCCTTTAAAGTTAAGTTACTAGGCAAACAGTAAAAATAATAAGGAATCCAATATAAAAATTTACTGATCAGAAGAAAAGCTGATGAAGTTGGATTTAGTTGAGCTTTCATTATTTTTTTAGAGAGAAAGTTAAGTCACTAGGCAAACAGTAAAAATAATAAGTAATTATCCGGTTGAACCCGTAGCTGATCAAGAAGAGTTAAGTTGAGCTGTCATACATTCATATAGAATAGAAAAGAAAACTTGAATGAACAAGTGAATGAAAGTCAAGTTTAGTTAAATTGAATTCTTAGGCGTAAGTAAATGAAAACCAGTAAAAAGAAGACTAACTTTGGCTATGCTGAAGTTGGAATACTTTTCATGCCCCACGAGGGTCCGAGGGTTTTGAAAATTACATGATTGATGGATATGGGTCAAACACTTACAGTGTCCATATTTCAAGTCGATCGTATAAAAAACAAAAATAATAAGAACTTTAATTTGGATCTTGGTTTGTATGGGGACACCCCACAGTAGTCCGAGAGTCTTGAAATTTACATGATTGGTGATATGGGTCGGAAACTATAGTGTCCAAATTTCAATAAGAATTTTAATTTGAAACAAAAAAAAAAAAAAAACACTGTGCAGCATTCTAGCTCAAAAACTGAGGGACTAGTTTGCATACATACAGACAGACAGACAGACGGACATGCTTAGATCAACTCATCTCGTCACGCTGATCAAGAAGATATATACTTTATGGGGGCTCCAATGTCTCTTTCTGTGTGCTACAAACTTCATTACAAACTATTCACTGTGTGAAGAGTACAAAAATTGAATAGAAAACAGAAACGAGTTATAGCCGAGTTATATATAAATTGAGTTACATTGAGCTTTCATTTTTTAACCAGGCGAACATAAACAGATATTCATAATTAAATGGTAGAAATTTCGATCGAAATTAAATTATTATTGTTTATATAGATGTTATGTAGCATTAGTAATATAACTAAATGAATTGTTTCAATGTATCTATGTCATAATATACAAGTAGAGAGAATATTGTTTTGTTGTGGTTCTAGCTTTCATGATATCCAATCAATCGAAAGGTTAAGTTATAGGAACTTCGATTTTGAATAGAGTTTTAGTAGGCTTAGAGGAGATTCCCATCTTCACTCAAAGAATGAATTAGTTATAAAATAGTGGAATATTATTCTTTTTAATTTTACATGATCTTAATGGAAATATAATAACTATGAATATATTAGTTCTCCCGATGTTAAAATTTCATTACATGTACTTAAATCCCTTCTTCCGTCCAAAATAGACGAGCAACGGGAAGCAAGCATTGAAAATAAATAATGAAATATCAGAAATATGGATGGAATATTGAATTTCTTTCGAGAACCACAAGGTAAGAAGTCATACGCTTAAGCTAAGTTAGCTTATGACATTAAATGTGTGGAATAATCTAAGTTCTTATTTGGCTTGCTAATTTTGAAATACTTAAGCTCTATTGATCTTTGATAAGTCAAAGAAATCCAAAAAACTTAATTATAGAATTAATGCACTTATAAAAGATTTTGAATTGTTAAAACTAAATCAGTTTGATTTTCTCCATTTCCTCCATTGAATCAGATTTGTAATAGTATCTTTTTATCTTATAAATACATTAGAAATATATAATACAACAATAATTTATATGCCTAAGCAAATATACAATTTTATGTAGTAAATTTGAATGTAAGTGGTATGTACTCCGTATACCGTAATAAGAATTCAAAAAAAAAAAAAGAAATACTATGAAAATATGAAAAGAAAAAATAGAGAATAAAGATGTAAAAAAGATACGAGTATGATAATATTGAATGGTGGCGCCAAGTCAATTTGCAAACTTCAATAAGCAGAAAAATGTGTTTGGACTAAACAAACAAACATGAAGCTCCTCACATTTATGTGTACGTGTCTCATATGTATAGTATACATATTTACTATACTCGTATGTGTGTAGTACTTATAGACATGAGTATAAGCCAGGCCAAGATCAAACCAAATCAAACTAAACCAAACCAAATCAGAGTCACAATCACAATCACATATTCAGTTTAGTGAGAGGAAGAAAATTCAGTCAGTGTACGTTGTTGTCATGAAATGAAATCCTTCTAAGAAAAAATACAAGAAATATATATACATATGTATGTATATGTAAGTAAGTATCTGTGTGTGTGTGTGTGTGTGTCAATCTGCTTGCATACATATCAAGTCAATGGTATTCTAATAAGCTTCAATAATACGCTTCTAAGCCTGTGTCCAAGTAAGCGTACAATACCCGAAATACCAAATCCATTATACGCATCAAATACTACGGCCAAGTAGACAAAGCTCCATACGGATGGGTGACTGTGAGTCAGAGAGAGAGAGTTAGAGAGATAGAGGAGGGGGGATTGGGAGATTGTGGTTGTAAATTGGAGGAGGAGAGAGGGGGGGGGGCTCAAAGAGGTAACAACAGGCACCACATGGAAAAGAAGAAAAAACACATATACACCTCAACGGCACAAGAAACAGGAACAACAGCAACAACCATTCATTCATTCAACATATAAATGTCATTGACAATCCTTTTTCCTATCTTTTTTATCCCCTTTTTGTTTCTCTTTTGTTCTTCCTTCGTTTCTCCACTTTCATTCATTTTAGGTTTTTATGATATTCGGATGCGTATGTGTCTGACTGTCCTTTCCATTCAAAAAAAAAAAAAAAAAAACTTCTACAACATATTAAAATAAAATAAGGTTAAATTTAAATTTAAATCGACATGAATGAACGAACATAACTAGTAAGTTCTTGAAATATTTTTATGAAGGAACTACAAATTTTATTCCAACCGAATATGAAATACCTTTCACATAAAGAGATATAACGATTATTCCGATTTTAACAAAGTACACAAATATTATATTCTCATTCTTTTTATTTCATTAGTTTAATTGAAGAACCAAACAAAGACTAATGAAATCAGTTTTTATATTAAAAGAATCTAAGTTTGTACCATAGTAGTTTCCGACAGGATCAATCAGATTATCAAATTAATAGTTCCGAAACTTAGATATTTATCGTTGTACCCTAATAAACTACATTCAGACCTATGGACATATCTAATCTATCTATCTATACATCTATACATATTCGTAATAAATTCGTAGACTCGAGCTGAAGGACTCAGTAGCCAGTGCTTGCTTTCTTTTAGTTAATAACGTTTTGTAACATTATTATCTTTATAAAAAAAAAAAAAAAAAAAAAAAAATTATACGTAGACTTAAAGTGTTTGTGCGTGCATCACTTAAAAGCCACTTGTTGTATTCAAAATTGAATTACTGATATATAAGAAGATTTATTATGAGTAGCATATAGCGTTTATTTAATCGAAATCGATCTACACAATCGGTTGTAATTGGTCGATTAAATTTTGCATATAAAGTTTAGAGACACATATTATAAAATGAAGCAGATAGTATTTGTCAAACGTCTTTTTCTGAATTGTGAGTCACAATAAAATACAATTAATATTATTCTTTCTTTCATCATTCATATGGAAATCCGATTTTGATGAAAGTTTGCCGGGGAGTAGGAAAGCGCGTCGGGACTAGTTGTAAATAATATACTAGATTCTCATTGTAATGATGTTCATTCCCATTCAAAAACTATCAGCTTATATGGTAGCTTTCTTCTATATACAATATATCCGTTTTACCGATTTTTATAAAATTTTCAGAGAATCTCTGACATAATCTGGAGCGTGTTTGCGTAAAGTTTGATGTCAATTGAAAAAAAAAAATGCATTTTCATTGTTTTTCAAAATCAAAGCAGTAAATGTTAAACGTATGACGAAAGTTTTATATGTGAAAACGATGGCGTACCAACGAGTGCCAGGACAGCTAGTATTTTACTATTATAGTTTTAAGAAGTTGCTGGAATCATAATTCATAATTTCCATATATGAACATATTATTAGGTGTTACAAACATTAAGACAAAAATATTAATATCGATTCAAACTTTATATGAAAGGTATAATAAAAAGGCAATGCAAATGTGGAGTTCTTTGTAAACATTTACACTGGCCACGTACGTAAATAATCGTTCGTAAACGTATGTTTGAATGTATGTATATATAATATTCTTTCTAAGCTTATTCACCTTTCTCTGTTTTTTTATACTATTATTCACCCTTTTCTTTTCTTTTCTTTTCTTTTCTTTTCTTTTATTACTAATTTTTCTCACTTCTTAGACATTTTTGCTGCCTTTAAGTTTTGTTCGTACTCGACATAACTTGGCCTGTGTCTTCAGACTCAACTCAAGACTTTAAGACTTGAGTCAAGTCATCGCCATCATCGTCTCTCCGTTGGTCGTGTTGTGTCGTGTCGTCATCATCATGTTCTATGTTCTCTGTCCTATGTCCTACATATGTATGTTAAATGTTGGCTGTTCTTGTCTTAGCTCGCTCATGTTATTCTGTTATTCTTGTTGTTATTACTATAATACTTGGATTTGAATTGGATCGGTTAGTAGTAGTATAGGATTGTAAGATGTACGTTAGTAAGTTGAAGCACGTTGTCTGATGATGCTCTGCACTGTACTGCTCTGCTCTCCACCACCACCACCACCACCACCACCACCACTTTTACCATAATAGTACATATGCATACTCATGTCTGGGTGTATGGTGTATGGATATTGTAAGTCGAAGTCCTGTTTTGGGTTAGCATGCATAAAATGACATAAAGGATGCAAAAGGATACCGTATGCTAATGGACATTTGAGATTTTTGGTATGTTAAGCAGTTCACAGTTCAGTATTACAATATTTGATTCAGTTTAGTTTGGTTTTGTTTTGTTTTGTTCAGTTCAGTTCAGTTCAGTTCGGTTCTGTTCGGTTCGGTTCAGTTCAGTTTGGTAGAGTTTTCTTAGGTCTTCAATTTGGTTTGATTTTTATTTAGATTTTTCTTTGGTTGGTTGATTTGGTCAGGGGGTGAGCTGATAAGTATTAGACGTATGTTACATATGCCTTTAGAATGGCTAAGCAAGAAGAAAATTTTGAACTTAAATAAGAGGCCATGATACTTATTATGTGATTGTCTGATGATGGATGTGACATGTTTCTAAGGGACTTTAGCACAAAAGGTCTTTTGTTTGGCTGCTACTGCTGTTGCTGCTTTTGCTGCTACTGCTGAGTGAGTTTGGTCTAAACTGACACTGGAAGTGTGTCGCAGCTATAAGTAAAAGATTTTAATCGATTTAACATTTCATATGCAATTCTTTCTTCTTCGAATTTCAACTTGTATAAGAATTGTAATATTTTTTTCATTTATAATATCCTCCAAGAACCAAACTCCACTCCTTTCTTTTTTTTTTTTGCTTTCACTTTTGATTCTTCTACTCATTAAATTCATGAATTATGCATGCATTTCTGGCATTTTATTCCAATCCAGTCGCCCGAAACTAAAGGTAAAAATCTATTTATTTTGCTTTAACCATGATTGAGTTTATGGTTTCATCATGATTACATATTTGTTTGTCTTACTTCTTTGTTTGCTTGTTTGTTAGTTTATTTGTCCTTTCATGTCCTGCATAAAATACTAGTTTTATGCTTCATTAGCTGGAAGAGTTTATTTGTTTTTTAGTTGATCAGACTAACATAAGTTTGATTGATTGATTGATTGAATTGTTTAAATTTAAGATTATACTAAATAATTTAAGTCAATTATTGTATTTCATTATCATAATTCGTATGTATTTAGTGATAATAGTAATGATATTAATGTGAAGAAAAATAATTGATTTTTATTTTTTGTAAACAATTATTATCCTTTTCTTGATTTTCTGGATTATTGTAATTTAGTTTACAAATTTATATATGCCATCTAAAAAAATCTGCAAGAAATTGCCTAGTAACATCACAAAGCTAATCAAAAAGAGAAATTTAGTGAGAAGAATCTGGTTAAGGACAAGGCAACCTATCTGTAAAGCCCAACTAAATTATCTCAATTATCGAATTAAACAACAAATCTCTGTACACAACAATATCACGTGGAACAATGAGATTATGAATTTAGGTAGACACTCTAAAAGTTTTTGGAAAATAACAAAACTAACTAAAAGAAAAACAACCAATTTGTTCCAAGCTTCGTATGCAATGATAAACTGTCCTCTAATCGGCAGGAGAAAGTCAATTTAGATACGAAATACGAGTAAGTATATGGGTAAGTCCCAGAAACAGTCCACCAACCAAAATGACTAGAATGAATTTCTTTATTTTTAATTCGTTTATAATTTTAAATCAATTTCATATTCTGCTTTTAAGTAAATAGAATATTAAAATTCCACAATTAAAAAAAAAATATTGCATATTAATTTCTGTAGCGTGCGTCACGATTTGAGTTCTAAAAAAAATTACCTTAAAATCCTCTGTAATTGTTATTTTGTTTTCTTATCACTTCGCTTCTTATCTGTATTCTTCGTCTACACCAATGAGCAAAGCAACAACACTTTCGTATACAGATTGGCAACCGTTACCTTAAACGGTGAATTTTATATTGTCTACCCTTTCGCTTCAATCATTTGCAGTTCTCTTTGAGAATCACTTTGGATTATTGGTATTTGGCAAATTAGCGCTACAAAAATTTGTTGACAAATTTGGCAGATGGTTAAAGCTCAACATTTTATACTTAATAACGCCCACGTCTTTTTTAAATTGACAAAAATGCATATAATTGCCATTTATATTTTATATGTAAGCAGTAGAAAAAAAAAAACAACTGGTTTTCTTTCGGAGAAATGGGCCAACATAAAAAAAAACCATTTCCGGAATTAAAAAGCAACTATCATTATTCATCATGTTATAAAAATGAGCTCGAAATAGCACTAACGGCAGACTCATCAAAACATAAAATTCATTCATAAACATGTACGAGTATTCATTAATAAATTCATCTATAAATGTGAAATTTGTACTAAGATGTGTTATTAAAAAATAATACAAATTGTTTTGTTGAAATAAATACAATTGTGTTTATTTATATGCTACTTTACAAAATGTAACGTGCGTCACAAAGAGTTCACGGCTTTTGAGAAAAAAACGACAACATTTTTTGGCTGCAAATAAATTATTTTAGAATTCTTTTATATTACTCTTTCTTTTAGGTATTAGATTTTGTGTGCTTTATTATCCAAAATTCGCTAAAAATTACGAAAATACACTTCAACTTTCAAAGTCACTTCCACTTTTTGTAGCGTGCATTACAAAACTTTGTGATCAATTTTTTCGTAATAAATACTCGTTAAAAAAGTATGTTTTATGCCATTCGAAAGCACACTTAAATCTCACTAAACACTATGTATAAGTTGATGGTATTTCTTTTGAAAGACCAAAAAAAATTTTATATTTCAATCCGAAAACGTGTACGAATGTAGCGTTCGTCACGCAGGATTTGCCCATATTCCAAGAAAACCACAAATTTACTGAGTCTCTTTCAGCCAGCGTAACCACCAATACTATAAAGGCCTCTGTGAGTGAACTCAACAATCATTAGTTGTTTGATGCAACATCTGTACCATCTGATGATATTAAAAATATATTGTAATATACTCGCTTTAGATGAAGAAATCTCCAGGATTAGACAATATTCCTAATATTTGTATAAAAAACTTATCACCCATTTTCTTGCTTCTATCTTTAAATATTTTCTTCAGATTGGTTACTTCCCGAAATCTTGGAAAACTGCTAAAATCATAGCCATTCCTAAGCCTGGAAATCCACCTGATTTGCCGGAAAACTACCTCCCTATTAATTTACTATGTTGTTTCTCGAAAATATTCGAAAATTTCATTCGCTCAGAAGTTGTTATACCAACGATTCAATTCGGTTTAAGGCCCCACATGAGTTGCATAAATCCTCTTCTCAAACTTAAACAATTTATTAAGCAGAACATGAACGATACTCGTAAGAAGTCAATCAGTCTGGCTGCCCTAGATATTCAAGCAGCTTTTGACACAGTGTGACATGACGACTTAATACACAAATAGATGATTACAAATACATACTATAGAAAATGGAAAATGTTGCTATATATTAACAAGACTAATGCGATCTATTTCACATGGAAGAGAAAAAGTATTTACTTAGCCATTTTTAATCTTAACATTAATAATACTGACATCCATTGGACTAATAGTTTACGATATCTAGGATTACACTTAGACAAAAAACTTCCATTGAATGTACACATAGGGAAAATTCATAAATCGGAAATCCCATTTGTCACTGGACAACAAACTGATTGTATACAAATCAATATTCAACCCAATTTTGCTATATGGGTCTCAGGTTTGGGGTGATTGTGTTACCACACACATAAAAAGACTTCAAATTGCGCAGAACATAGAACTTATATAAAACACATAAGATTGATTGGAATTGGTTTTTATTTCACTAATTGTTGTGATTAGTTCAATACCTTAGTTGTAGGTTTAGTTAAGTTAATGTTAATGTTTTATATAAATTAGTTAAAGGTTTTTTTTTCCCATTTTCCTTAATTACAAACGTAGAAATAACTCAAGTAACCAACTAAATTTTCAATAGTAAATTATTAAAGATAAATAAACTCTGTAAAAATTAAATTTATGTAAATTGTATAAATATTGTATTGTATTATTGGGTAAAATAAATTTATTATTATTATTATTATTATTTTATATATTTTTATTTTGATTTTTTTCAGATGATACCAATGAATTCATTATACAATATTCATTGATTCTAAGACTCTGATCATGACACACATACACACATAGTGCTTCTAATAAGAAATATTTATGATTGTTTTTAGAAACAATTACAAGTAACAACCTCTAAACGATACCACACTCATATGTGTACTATGTGTAAATGATAATAATGATTACCCGAGTAGAGATGAGTAAAAAAAGCAATTGGTTGACAAATTTTACGGAACCTATAATTAATGAGGAAAAATGTTCGAAAGTTCATCATAAACACATAAAAACTGCACAACAAAAAGTGAAGTTATATGGAAAGGAAGATGGAATAATTTATTCATTAATCTAATGGCTCCCAGCTATTAATATGCGATCCATAAAACAATATCAAGTGAAAGCGAAATGTTGGAATAAATGTACCAATCTTTTTCTGTCTTCCTACATAAATTATTATTATTTTGAAAAACAAACCAATCAAATAAAGTTGTTGTAGTTTATGATTGGGACTTAATGAATCATTATTAATAAAAGACGAACAGAAATTTTAACAAAAAATGATTTAATAAATATTTAAATAAACTAAAGCCGAATAAGATCGTCGTGTCCATAGGTTTGAGCTGCATAAACCCGAAGTAACTGGGCAAACATAAATAACAATAAGATGTTGAAATCAGAAATGGCTCAATAAATATATATATATATATATATATATATATTTGTTTATATGATATATATATATATATATATATATATTTGTTTATATGATAGTTTGGATATATGAATGGCATGAGCTTTAATATAATATAATATAATATAATATAATATAATATAATATAATTTTTATAAAAGCTCAAGTATCTTTTCTTCTTTCATAATCAAACTGAATCAAACTGAAGAAGATTAAGTTTACTCAAAACAACTAGGCGAATATGAAACAAGAAAAAGTGATTCTAGTATATTTACCATAGTGTATTTGTGTAGTATAAATTGTTTTGTTTATACAAAAACGTAATACGGGAAGTAAGTAATATGATACTCGAACTTATTACTTTATACTTTAGATACAAATTTTCTGATTTGTGTCAAAGCTTTGCCAATCCAAATATACACACTAATTTGTTAAAGTACAAAGAAACATTGGATATACGTTCAACAATTTTTATAACATTCAGGTAACTCTCGAGAGGTTGGATTCAAGTGAATTCCTTAGTAATAGAAGAAAAGATTTTACATTATGTATTGTGTTTGATTGACTTCAAGGTAAATTATCTCGACCATATTATGCCGTTTTCTTTAGGATGAGTCTCGCTTAATCAAAATCATTAATAATCAAGATAGCTGGATTTTTAGATTCTTCTTCTTCAGTGGATCTTATAAAAAATGGCCACTGATCTATTCTATGTTCAGTACCATCATTGATCGCCATCAGAACCTTCAAGTACATTGGAGAATTTTAAATATCTTTATGCCACTTTAGAAGGAAATCATTTGCTTTCTTGTTTTAAAAGAGGGATATTAATAAAAGGTTGAAACTGATAAACTTTTTTGAAACTTCTCAATTTAAGAGACTTATTTGGTTCAACAAATGTAAAAGGGGAGTGGTCCACAAATAGTCTGCGTGAATTAAATGACAAAGTTAATTCTCAATGTTGCTTATTCATCTAATCATTGGAAAATAAAACCAGAAAAAAAAATTACTTTGGCTATGCCGGAGTTTTAATACTCTTCACGCCCCTCCGAGGATTTTGAAATTTATATGATTGGTGGATATGGGTCAGGCATTTATAGTGTCCATATTTCAAGTCGATAGTACAAAAAACAAGAAAGTTTTTTAATAAGAACTCTTATTTGGATCCAGGTTTGTATGGGGAATATTGGGCATCCGTGCAAAATTTCTAGCTCAAAAACTGAGAGATTAGTTTGCATACATACAAACAGACTGACGGACAGACGGACAGACGGACGTGGCTCATCAAGATATATATACTTTTTGGGATCTCCGATGTCTCCTTCTGTATGTTACAACTTCAAACTCAAGAGAAGTGAGAGGAAGACCAGTCTATGAATCAGCTTTCGACATTGAACTCTACAAAATATATCGTATATATATTATTTCTGAAATTATTAGTATAAAAAAATTGAAGTATTTGAAATTGTTGATGGTTATAATTCAATTAAATTCAATTTATTTATTCACAGTTTATAATATATACAATACATGTTAAAGAGTTCAAGATTCATGCCTTAAAGAAATACATAACAGTAAACAGTTGATACTAACACAAGGAAAGGGGGAACAAATTTACAAAAAAAATTTTAGCCTTATAATGTAAGTCAACAGTAGAATGATGCCAAGGTAAATTGAAAATAATTTTTTAAATCTTATTTCATGTGACTTGAAGTTTTTTAATGTGACTTTTAGCAATGTCAGACCATACTGGGGCTCCGTAAAATACGACAACTTGAAAAATTGATCTAAATAGATGAAATTTGTTCTCTATACTAAGACGAGAGTTTCTGTTTATTAAGGGATACAATATCCATATCAAGATTTTAAGTTTTTTTATTGATGCAATTAATGTGTTCCCTGAATAGTAGTTTTTTTATTTTATCTAAAATCACACCAAGATATTTAACCTGATTTTCCCATCTCACGTCTACAGGATTTGAATGTATGTGACTAGAAGGTAGATAAATGTTTTTACGCTTTCTAGAGAAAAAAATAGCCTGTGTCTTTTCAGAGTTAGTTTGAATTTCCCATCTTGTAAGGTAGGCGAAGAAGATGAAGTTTAAATCAATCAATATTGGATACGAGTACATTTAGGTCTATTAAATAATAGGTTATAATATATATGTATTTATATAAATGGATGGCCGCATATATGAATGAAATCGAAAAACTCTGATACCTTTTAACCGATCACCATGAAAGTTGCAATTTTTCATGGAGAAAACTTTTATGTTATTCACTTTGTAGTAATTTGCCATTAGATGGCACTTCTACATCGTTGAACCGATCGGAAGTTAAACTTATATTGTACTTTTGGCAAAGACTCTAAAATGGAAATAGAAAGTATTGCTTACGCTCAGTAGTATGTGTTGTTCCTCTCCCTCTACAAGTTTATTCAACTTGTTAAATTATTGCATATTAATCGAAATACCATTTCTGTCACACACAACATTAAATGTTGGAAATCTTTTATTTAAAAAAAAAAAATCTTGCTAAAACTAGAGAATGGCTCGACCGATTTGAATAATTTTTATTTGTTTTTGTTCGCCTCAATACTGAGGTGGTTAAGGAAAAAAAGGAAATACGGAAAAACTTGTTGGATAACAGCAAGCAAACGCGACGATTTAAAAGGCAACACCACTAGATCTCCCATTCTGCATCCTGGATGAGTGATTAACTCATCCAAACCTGTTTAAATGGGCTAACAACGTACGATAAAAATACGCTGGCTGTCGTCTAATGACAGTTGCAAATAAAGAAAATAGAGAAAAAAAAAAAAATCAAACAAGTGGTCTTTGTCAGTCATCTCATTGGGTGACCCAATTTGTATCCTCTAACTTTTTTGGGAAGGAGAGAAAAGACAGCGTCTGCCCGGGTTTCTACGTAGTTACTTTTATACGAGTAGCTAAAATTTTAAATGCTACGAAAAAAATCAAATATTAGAATCTTCACCAGGCATGCGTGGCATCTATCAATCAGTTGCCTTATCCGTATCAAAGCCTCAACTACAAGAGCTGCCGATCAACAGCATGATGTATGAATTATATAATACTTAGATCTTAATAGCAAGAACATATACTTTAAGAGTTCCTGTAATACCCGAAGAACTAGACACATGAAGTGAAGCTAATATTAATATGATATATAGTTAACTATCCTGATATAAGTACAGATACATTATTGTTATGATTGTGTTTCATTTATATTGTATAGCAATAAACTTCGTACAATTTGATAAATTTTATCACCATAATACTATAATTTTTACTCATTTTACTTTACATGTAAGAAAGTAATTTTTGTTTTTTTTTTTACTTTTTTAATGAAAATTTTTGTATTTTCTAATATAATAACTGAGGACTAACAAAAAGGTTTAGACTCTTATATACTACAATATACATGTAATTATTTACCCTTCCTGCAAGTGGGAAAAGGGGTTGCTTCTTGCTATGGGCCTCTAACTTAACATGAGGGCTAGACGATCATTTCGACGTAGACGAGATGAGTTTCTTGTATTAACAAGAGCCTCTGGCTAATGGATCAACATGCTGCACAAGTTTATCCATATAGTTACGTTTTCGCTTTGAGTACTCCTCTTTCACCTGCCGAACAATAAGATCTTAATGAATGCCTTTATTTCTGATGTACCATGGAACCCCTGTTATTGTTCTATGCATTTTAGATTGGGCTCTTTGTATGATTTCAACATTACTCGCGCTTGCGGTTCCCCATAGCTCTGAATCGTATGTCCAAATTAGTTATACAGAAGAATCTTGTACTCAAGTCGCAGGTTGATTAAACAGTGTAGACTTAGTGCTTTAATTTTCATCTGAATTTTTTTTGATTCGATGTGCTTTTGCTTGTGTTTGAGGTATGAGGTATGTTAGTTTCATTTAAGTATACTGGATCACAATTTTTACGGTTTAGTGCAAATGTAACATGCTTACATTTTTGGTCATTAAATTTTATTCTCCACTTAGATAACCACCTTTCAATTGTTTTAAGATGATTGTCCATGTCTGATGAAGCTTTGTCTGGACAGCGATTACGGCCTGTATCTTTGGCGAACATTGATGTGACAATTCGTGAATTTGTTGGTATATCTGTAGAATATAATACAATATATATAGAACACTGCCTTACGGAATGCCAGCTTGTATTTCATGTTCGTTTGATATGAAATTGTTGAGTCTCAGTACAAAAACTCGATTCACCTCCAGAATTTTATGTGAGTTTTGGGGAAGCAAACATTTTACTAAGTAAGCCTTCTTGCCTTACTCGTGCCAAAAGCTTGAGCTACATCTAGAAATACCACTGAGCAATATTCTTGTAACTCAAATGCAGATCTTATTTCGGTAAGAAAGGAATACAGTCAAATCTCCATAGCTCGATTTTCTATAACTCGAACCAAAATCGTAGCATTTAGACGAAAATTCTATACAATTTTTCATCCATTGAATTTTTTTTGTGATTTCTGGTGATTCGATTATGGACTGTGTTCGACTGTAATTCAATAGTCGTGGGGAATATTTATTTTTTTATGATCTCTAAGATTTGTCTTTTTCTCTCTTTGTTAGTTAACTATATTTCTTTAAACAATACTTTTACGAGGTGTGTCCCAAACATGTCTGTCCATGACAATGTATAATACAAGATTATAGAACTTTAGTCCTCACAAATTTTGACTATTCTTAATAGTATTGAAAATTCCACTTAAAGACCACACAAATACTCTGACCAAGGTTCTAAAGGCTAAGCAACAAACTGAGTTCTAAAAGCAATGATGAGAGACTGTTGTTCAGTCCAATGGGCACTTATTACTTTGAATAATCCAAGTACTGAACATATAAAGAAGAATATATTTACTTATTTTTGGCAGAAACCTCGTATGCTGCTCTTCATCTTAGCATTTTAATGTAATGAAGTATTAAGTATGTATGAATATACATATGTATATAGTAGTATGTACTATGTAAGTAGTAAGTGTATGGCGACAGTCAATTTTCAGTATAATTGGCCTATTTTAGTATATTTTATGAAAATAAAAATGAATTGAAATACAAAAAATAAAAATAATAAAAAAACAGAAACAACAACAACAACAAAACAATAATAATAACAATAATAAAAAAGATGTTTTATATTTTTTACCATTGTTACCATTTTTCAGTTGTTGTTCATCTTGGTGTTAGTGTTTGTGTTGTTATTGAGCATTTTGAAATATCAGACGTTAATGCGGGTTGTACAATATACCTACCCCCCCCCCCCACGCACACACATGAGGACACATTAATGTGAGTTAGTGAGTGAGTGTGTGTGTGGGGGTGTTATGTCTGATTCTGATTGTTGTTCTTGGTCTTGTTGGACGTGATGATGGCGTACTTTTTTTTTGTTTTTTTTTTTTTTTTGATATTATATGACATTGCATGTGATGTGCGATGTGTGGAGAAAAAAGAAATAAAATAAAAAGAAAATATCCATTAGCTGATATTAAAATAATTTTTTGTAGACTGAATGGCGCTCATAGTCTCACAGTCACACACAGTCTAACAGCCTCACATATTCAGTTGCAGACCCTCCTGGTCGCCCTTTTTGGACGGAAAACAAATACAAAATGGACAGACAGACAGACAAACGGAGGGACAGACCAACATGACGGACGGTTTGTCCAGGATGGGACAAATGAAAGTACATATGTATGAAAAAAGCAAGACAAAGTGACACCACAAAAATATACATACTTACTCATAACTATACAGTCATAGGCATAAATATCACTCTTTGTTTGCATACATCAAGCAAAATTTGCCAATATTTTTCAATTCAACAATGTCATCCATACAACATTTCCATCGACAACGAATCTTCATATTTTTATACTCTTCAAGCAGTGAATAGTATTAAAAGTTTGTCATGAAGTTTGTAACACACAGAAAGAGACTTCGGAGTCCCCATAGAGTAAATATATTCTTGATCAGCGCGACGAGACGAGCTCATCTAGCCATGTCCGTATTTCTGTATGTGTGTTTTTGAACTAGAGAGCTGATTTTTTGCACAGTGCTTTCTTTTTGCCATACGCAGTACATTTGTCAGAATCAGCCGAATCGGACCACTAGGGGGTACCCCACATACAAACCTGGATCCAAATTAAATTTCTTATTAGAAAAACTTTTTTGTTTTTTGTACTATCGACTTGAAATTTGGACAATATCCACTTATCAATATATATCAATATTACAACTTCGGCATAGCCAATGTTAGTCTTTTTTTCTGGTTTAAATTTCTGTAATTCGCAAGAAATTGGATTTGTATCCTGACAAGATTCTGATGAGCTCAACCGATTATAAGTATAACATGTGGTAGATAGATATTCTGTCGTTTGATGTTGACTCTAATTTGAGAGTTTTAGCCAAGATTTAAAAACTGTCTGTTAATTTCATTTTCAGTCAGACACTGGAAATCATGAGCTTTTTTCCTTTGTTCGCCCTAATTGTGCTTCCCATGCGGTTACCTATTTTCAGTTATTGTTATTTCAATTTGCTAAGGAATATGAATTAAGGAAATATAATGTTGATGCACCAAATATTTCGCGAAATCAATTACAGACGAACTCCTTTATAACGAATTCCCCAATAGTAAAAATATCTATATAACGAAGTCAATATTTCAGTAGTGAACTTTTTTTATATATTGAACTTCCTCTATATAAGACCGATTTTCAAGCACGCGAACTTTTGTGTTTCATATAAAATAACCCCTCTGTATCGAATTTATTCAAACACAACGTAGGCAAATTGTTATATGTAATATGTAATAACAATTTGTAAAATATTTTTTCATCTGCAGGATAAACTTTGGTGACTACTTCAAAATCAATATTTATCAAATCATTCAACATTTAGTCAATTATATCATAGATTCATTTCGACCATAATTCTACTAATTAGAGACATAGTGCTCTCATTATCAGAAGAATCCAGCGCCATACCACTATATTTTAAAGAATCAGATTTTTTGAAACAATTTTAGCTTTCCCATTTTTCCAAGCTTCTTCTCAACTTCTACTATTATTACGTTAAGTAATGATTCTAAAATTTTCTGAACACTTTCTATTTATGTGGTATTTTTTCTAGTTAAATAATAACAATTTGTAAAATATTTTTTCATCTGCAGGATAAACTTTGGTGACTACTTCAAAATTGCCCAGCTCCAACGATTTCATTATAGATTAAAGAACTCAATAAGATTGTAGACTTTCAAAAACCACAACCAAGGATAATCAGTTTTATTTATCAATGTTTTAAAACCTCCAAAATTTGTTTAAAATAAATTAAGCCTGAAACGATTAGAGTTTGCTAGAAAAGTAATAAATAAGCGTCTTCATCATTTTGGAAATTATTTTATAGACTGATGGAAATTAACTTTGGAAACAATTAGTTGACTCTCCAAGTCATTTCCAGACATCACAGTATAAGATTCTCTTACCTAATGCGATAATAAGAAGTGTGTATACCAAATTTCAGTTCGATAAGTCAAATACTAGGAGACTAGTTTATAAAGAAATGAGCGGACATTCCCTTTATAAGTCTTTGATGATAAAAACTTGGCTATCACAGTCTCAAGAAGATACTATGATATTTCCAAACATGCAACATTGACATTCTTTCACCGTGAAACATTTATCAAAATAAGTTTTAGAATATAAAAATCTTTTGCTGTACCTATTCCATCGCCTGACTTGACTAACTCTACCTCTATTTAAACACAATATAATACAACATCATAGCAGAGTCATTGAATATTTGGTAGTATAACCTTAAGATCACACATTTAATAAAAAAGTATTACAGAAACGTTGAGATCAACATGAAGGTATCCATCTTTAAGTCATGAAGATGGGCGGCGGCTCAGTCATGTTTTGAATATGAATTGCATCAAACGGTTTTGGAGACTTGGATCTTATCAATGAAACAATGGAAATATCTTCATATCTTCATATTTTAAATGAATATGAGTTCCATTTGTTTCATATATTATTCGGAGAATCCGCTTCGTGTCACAAGACAATATTAGTTAAAGTTTTTGGATGACATTAGAGTAAAAACATGATTTGTTGAAATCAGTACTATTTTTGGAAACAAATTACAAGGCTTTTAATGCGATCTTTTTAAATTTTGTTTCAAAATTATTGGATATTCACCATATACTATTACTTATGAAGTACAGTTACTTCATAACGTAACCCGTAACTTCGTACGGAGATTTTTTTTTTTTTTTTCTTAAAGTTTATCGCAGTTGGTCTGCATGACACATTGCGTTTATAATACTGAAATGTCTTAGATCCTAATCTTTATGTGGTACTTAAATATAATCATTATTAGATTCTTCTTAGTGGGAGATCATGTGGTTGAAGTCTTTTTTTACCATCGCCTTATAGTTGGGTTTCGGAACAAGGCAGAAGCCAATGGGTTAGGATGACTCTGGAGTTTTGTTAATTCGGCGACTGCTATAGAGCTGCATTGTGCAGCGTGGTGTTTCTGACAAACCACGGGGCATCCGTGATTCTTCTAAGTACTTTACTCGGACATGGCTGCAGTCTGGAGATGTTGGTGCCCCAGATTTGTATTGCACACCGCCATATTGTTGCCACTATTTGAAGGTAGATGAGCCTTTTATTGCCTAGTGACAGATTGTTTGAGCTTCTTCATTTTTAGATAGCATAGCGCAGTGACAATTTTAATATGTGCACGCCATGTGCGTCGTTTATCCAGGATCAGATTTAAATAACGGATTTGCTTCATCTGTGGAATGATGCTTGTCGTCCGGAGAAATAATAAAAAGATTGTCTCTGAAACTGGGATTGAATATTTGATGTATGCTTAACATTATTAACCAATGACTACAAATTATTTTTAAAGCCACGACATGTTTTCAAGCAATACACAGAATGTATGTAGACGTAAGCAAAATTTGATTTGGATTTTTCTTAAAAAAAAAAAAATATTAAAAATTAAAAATTAATATCTTTTGATTCTGTAAGTCGATTTCGATAAAATAAACGCTATAGGTTACTTACAATAATGTTGCTTATTTCTCAGTAATTTGATTTTGAATCCAAGGTGTGAGTTTTATGTGATGCACGCACAAACAAACAAACACACAGAAAGACAAAGTCTACGATTTTACTTATTATATGAATAGATGTATAGATTTTGTCAAAATACTATATTCATATACTAATGTAAAGTATTATAAATGCATGCGTGTATATCTAACAAAAGTCTGAATACGGAAAATGAAATGAAGAAATAAAAGCAGTTTGTGTTGCGCTAGCAGAGACACAAAGCAAACGTTTTTGTTTCCTAGTACAATATTATCAACTAGATAGTGGTTATATATTTATGCCTATGATTGTACATTTCTCTATGAATATAAGTACGTATGCATAAAATTTATATATGCATATGCTGAAGCACATGTCCATTGTTTAATGAAAGTTTTCTGCAACAAAAAAGCTACTTTCCTTGGCTTCAAATGTAACGCAAGCGATTACAATGAACGAATGAATGTGTTGGTTAATATTTGGAATGTAAGGAAGACCATAGACCAAAAGTACAATAACAGAAGTAATAGAAGTCACACATAGAAACACACACACGCAATTACTCACTCACACAGATTCAAAAAGCAGCTGCCACATTTACTATACTGTACTGTACTATAAAAGAGTAAGGATATTTGGGCATTGGCTGATAATATACATATAATGGATGGGGCAACATTTTTGGGGGCGACATTTTGTGCCCAAAACTTTCGACCACACGCACACACATATCACACACACACACACACACACACATACACACACACATACACACATCACATACGTATACACACACATAAATGTATATATTATATGAAAATATACTTAGCCATATGCAAATTGCTTTGAGAACACAACTTTGACTCTGGTTCAACTTTAGCCAAAACGACATTTGAAAGAGAACTTTTCGCACGATTCTTAACAATGGAAAAAAGGACACAGCTTTAGTATTATACATGATCAGAGGGTTTTTTGGGTTTGTTATGAATGTGAGTGAATGTTTGGCATGTGGTATCGACAGTATGTTTATTTGTTTTTGTTTTTGTTTTTGCTTTTGCTTTTGTTATACGTATTTCTTGCTGTGTTAAATTATTGTTGACCCCCAAGTATACACCATCTTCAAAATTTAACTCATATATATATATATATATATATATATATATATTTACATATACGCATACTAACTAAACTATACTGTTGGTTTCATTATTGTATATACTCTACTAGAATCACTGGACAGAAAACGGTGCACAGAGGACAGGGAATAGAGGACAGAACCGAGACAGGGACAGGGACAGGGAACAGAGTACAGAACCGGGACAGGGACAGGGACACCTAAAAACAGTTGTCGCCTGGCACATATAGCAGAGTTCGAGTTCAAGTTGGTTTCTTTATTGTATTAATTTGAAAGAAACTTTTTGCAAAGAATGAAAAGAAAAGAGAGGAAAGGAATGGAAAGGAATGGAAGGGAAGGGAGGGAGGTAGTAAGGGAGTTTAGTTAGGTTGTTGCCTGGACAACAAAGTCCCATAAAACTGTTCAGTCCATTTAATAGTCCAACTACAATGGCACTACATGTGTGTATATACAATAAAATATGAAAGCATCTGTTAGTTAACTACACATATATAGAAGTAAGAGAATATCTCCAACTCTAGTGAATGTGTCCAATGGAGTAAACTAAAGGACCTAACTAACATACGTTTGAAGGACACATGCGCTACAGTTTGTCTGTTTGTCTATTTGTTAACTATGTCTACCTACCTAGCTCCTTACCGCTTATGTTATCTGTGTTCGGCATCACAAGCTTTACTGCACTCATATTTTGTGTGTCTCTGTTTTTGTATGTCCATAGATATATAAAAGTGTGAGTGTATTGCATGTCCTTTTGTTGAATATTTGCAGGACTTTTGGTCCATTTAACATGTCTCATAATAATTGTGATTGGGGTTTATTTCGCATTCATTTGAATATGAATTAGCAACGTTACAAGAATTTTCTCTGATTGTGCCCCCATACATGGGTGGAATGGGAAAGGACCTCTTGAGCCCTTCACTATTGTTGTATGAGAGTAGATAGCAATAACAACAAAGATGATGATGATGATAACAATAACAATGTTGTTGCTGTTTGTTGTCAATGTTCCTTTGCATAGAATTTTGCCAATTTAGCAAAAAGGAAATCATTTCGATTGTTGTTCGTGTTGTGTTGTATTATTTTTTTTTCTATAAACATACATACGTATATATTTTGATATTGTGTTGTCCTTTCGTTTGTGTCAGTGGACATACCATGAAGACGCACATGCGTCCTTTATGATGACACCCAGTTAGAAGAGTCCTCACTTCTTCTCACTTCTCTCTACTACTAAGTAGGAGTTACTCATACGCCATTAACTCTTTTTGTATAGAACTTTTTCCCTTTTTGTTTGTTGCCAGACGGAACAAGGACGAAAGGACATAAAAAACTAAGAAACTTTTGCTGTTACTTTCTCCATTTTTCCATTTTTCTTTCAGCATGCACCAGCATACATTCATAGTGTGGTTATTACTTGTGTGGGTCTCCATCTCCATCTCCATCTCCGTCTGTCTATCAGTCTATCAGTTTGTCTGTCTGTCAGTCTGTGTATGTTTATTACAATGTAGAGTAATTACTGGTATTTGAAAATTCATTAATTCCTTCTACTCTATTCCTATGTACATACATACCTCTGTTTTTTTATCATAAGGGAATTTGTACTTATTAATTAGCTCAAAATGTTCTTTGGGGTATTTTTATAGTAGTTGTAACATCTTTCGTCATCCACTAAACGTCCGTCCTAATAAACTTTACTTCATGCCATCATCATCCAAAAAAGTATATCATTTGTTAAAATATTATTAATAGACATACACGTATATATTCACATATATCTTAAGATACATCAAAGGGTAACTTGTGCGTTCTGTAAAAGGTTTAATTATCCTAAGTATGATAAAAACAAGTAACTACCATTGCAATTACCTTAGGCATTGATGTTTAAGTAAGTACTACTAGTAAGTAAGTAAGAGACTTAGTTTCTTTTCTTATTTTTTATTGAAGTTTAGTTTTATTTACTAACACAACATATATTATACTTACAATATGTTGTAAGTGTATACCCAAATGTCTTGGTAAATAATTTATTAAACAAAGAAATTTTATCATAAATAACAACCAATTTGCAACTAAATGGCTATTGGTATTTGTAATATTAATTAATGTGATTTATCGTATACTAAATATTAATTTTCTAATTAAAAATTACGCATCAAGTCTGTCTGTCTGTTTGTGCGCACATACTACATACAATCTATCCACAAAATGCCTTAACTGTGCATTTTACAAAAGTTTACAATTTATTTTTAATAAAATGTTTAAAATTAATACCTCGACCAATCACTCTAATCCTGGTATCTCATTAATCTTTGATTTTTGGCTGTCTTATCAATACAGGTTCAATGTTTTCAACTCACATCTTGTGTTACCACACTAACTGGATAGTTGCTCTTTGAATCGAAATGAAAACTATGAGGAATTGAGACGACACTAAATTTTCTAGCTATTGAAATAACATGGCAAAAAGCCAACAGATGTGAACAATGTCTTTTCTAAGCTCACATAAGAGAAGTTCTAGAAACTATCTCTTCCTGAACATGAAATGATCTTATTTGAAAAATTCACTGGATCACTTGGCAGTCATTATAGCCTCTATTACCATCTTAAGGAAAAAACCTCATTTAGACATTGAGAATAAATGCACATTTAAAAACAACATAAACTAAAGAATGTAATTTCTCAAAATTGTGATGATCACCCAAATGCTAACGACGAAAGAGCCAAGAGAACCGCGACTATCTACTTAATATTTCCCATATAAAAATTTGTGTAATTTATAATTTATTTCAAATTATTGAAAAGTGACATAAAACTCATTGATAATATTTCCATAAGACATTGAAGAAATCAAAGATATTTTTACCATTTAACATCAATAGATCAAATTGAATCTGATTTCTTGAATATTCAATACAAATGATTGTAAAATCCGCATTGATTGCAAAGAAATTATTTCCAATTTATAAAGCAATTGTTAAATTTTCTTAATCATCCCACTGTACTTATGAATATTTTATACTTTTGTCCCATTGTACTTAACGAAATTTATTGCCTACTATAATCGGAAATCTATCGAAGCCTTTAAAATTGTCTATATATAAAGAATTCTGACTTTCATGAAATCAGTTGCTCTCGAGAACGGAGAGAGAAACATGTTCTTCAAAATTTTGCGTGTAAAATTTAAAGTAAAATGAAATTACATTTTTCGGATATTAACATATAAAACATAATGGAACTCAAATGGAAGACACTACGGTACAAATGTTGGGCAAATATAACTTCTGCTGATAAAGGACCAATGTAAGGAGTTAAAATATTACACTCCTCTTAGGAAAAAAATAAACGATTAATTATCCATGGTAAGTTAATATATATCTTTAATTTTGGAACCAAAAAGTAACTCAAGTATACTTATTTGTAGGCACGGGATACATTATGAAATAATTAACAAAACAAACAAAAAAAAAAATATATACACCCTTAAATAGTAAATAACATACAATATATTTACTATTAAGGCCAGCGGAAACTTCTGCACCTGTATAGAGGGCGGCATCTTAAATCTATCTATATAAATATATCAAGATATTCTATATAGTAGACTCGAGCTGTCCCTCGAAGCACTTGTAATATCATCAAATGGTAAGTAGATTAGCAAATTTAAAATTTTGCCATAAACATATTCATCCATTTATTATACTATTTCATAGATTATCAGAACTTTGTTGTAGAACACACGATGATTGAACAAGGAATTTGGACTACAAAACCATTTTTCACCCAATTTTCTTTTTTTCTATATATTTATTTAAGACTCTTTTTGAGTCAACAGATATGATGATTATTACAAGTGTTATTATTGTATATTTTAATTTGATTAATATATTATGAACATTATAAATGTAAAAAAACAATATATTTGTTTGTGGCTTTTATTCTTCATAGATGGGGTGGCAGTAATCAGTTAGTGTATTTAAATTTAAATGCAGTCGCAATGAAATGTCAAATGTTTAAAATATTATGTTGTAATCAGTAATTGAAATTGCTTAACTCTTTTTCTCTGGTCACATATAAACTAAGTAAACGACGTCATAAATTAGTATGAACATTGCACTCATGGAATCCAACTTTGAGCCACAGCTGAAGAATTATATGTTGAAATCCTGCAAAGATTTCGATCAATACTCTTCCTCAGAAGACTTGTCGAATATCACCATTTAGATTCAATGCTTATAAGATTATACTTAGTATATCATAGATTTAAATAGTTTATTTTATGTTTTTTTTTTTTAGTAATTTTCGATCGCACTAAGTGCATGTTAAACGTGATACATACAATTCATAAAATTCATATGCATATGAAGTTGTCCATCAAAATACTACAATACATGCATATTATTATAATTTACCCTTGTTTAAAATAGTTTTCCATACAAAAGTACATTAAATACGATACAATATTTTATTTATAGAGTTGATTTTGTCTAAAAATCATCAATCATTGTATTTTCCTTGCATTTTCCTTTTCTTTGATTTGGGATGAAAATTCTGTCATTGGCTAATTGAGGTCTTAAGCCATGGGGCAGGGTAACTGCTTGACCACAATGATACCGACTGAGTATGACCTTGGGTCAAACAAAAGGAGAAACTGCATCTTCAAACGAGTTTGGAATAAAAGAGTATGAAAATCTTGAAGAACTTCAAGTTGTTGTAAGTTTTCATATTCGACAAGGGATTGTCGATTGACTGGTCGGCAAAAACAAGTTTCAAATGATTTTTCTTCACCAAATTGTGAACTAATGGCATTTGACAGTAACCGTTGACCAATATAATTGTATTATATGTTATACTAGAGACCCGTGCTTGCTGGCAATGGTGCGTTATAAAACCTGATTTCCATTTCTTTACCGATGTTATCACTCTGAAGCCAACCATGTCTGTTTGCGTTTCTTGCATATTGACAAAATTATCAACGCACAAAGAAGTATTAATTCTAAAAAGTAATAAAAGGACTTAGTTAATTTTAAAAAATGTATCTAAACGGCCAAATATTCGCGTTAAATCGTGTGTTGACCACTTTTTTTTTTTTTTGTGAGTGCGAGCTGGCTGGCTTGGTTTCACTCTGCATGCATGCTCGACTATTTTTTGTACGAAGTCTTCATTAGCTTGTTTTTTGCCTTCGTTGCAAATCTCTGTTGTGAAGACATTTCGTTATGGACAGACGAGTGTGGGGCAAGTGCGAAAGGATAAAAATAGTTTTTGATTGTCAATACACTTCGCACGGTAATCGCTGTCTGCACTCATCACGCAAACTAACAATTCAAAATTCGACGAACAGAATTCGATACGTGTGTAGGCAACACATCAAATTACAACAACAACAATTTGCGCAAATGTTCGATGTGTATATTTGCGGCATAAGCCACCATCATACTCAATGTACAAAGACTTTATTAGAATTATTTAATTAATTATTGCACATATCTCCCTTCCACAGAAAATTGTCCTAATGATAGTGACAGCCGCAGCAAAATCCATTCAATGGTGTAGAAGTTGTGCGTATCGGAACATACATATATCTTAATATCTCATAGATCGATTTTACCTTAAAACAAACAGCAAAATGTAATTATAAAATCTGAATACCTGAAGAATCAGTACATATATAAAAACAGACAGCAAATAAATATCGATTTTTCTTGCAATGCTGATTGTTTAATTTTATGATGTATGGAACACAGCAAGCATCTTGCCATCCATAAGCCGTATGTGATGATTGAAATTAAGGGGGTGGGAGAGTTGGCGACTGGGTGTCCTTAGTTTAACTTAAAAATCACCTCACGTTTTTGGTTTCAACCAGTAAAATCAACAAAAATAACTAAGTCCTCCAGTGGCAATTTTGGAAAACTAACCTAGTTCCGAGAAAACGTGTTCTTCTTCCAAGAAGTGTAGTCATAGTATAGGAAGTGTGTGCTATGATTAGAGTAATGGCACAGTCCCATGTTAAGATTTCTATCACTATCCAAACGATATTCTTGTTAAAGTGTAGGAGCTCAGTTATCTGTTTCAGATCATTTCATTTTAATATGTTGTTTTACTTTCCGAAGAGGGAAGACTTATGTGTCAACCAAATCATAGAATTATCAACTAAGTTTAAGACTTTTCAATTAAGTGAATTTCCTTTCATAACTTAACATTTACTTTGTCGGCTCGAGTTGCAGCACTCTTGGATCTCCCCTGACCGGCGTCTCGATACTCCCATGGATGTGATATATTCAATCGAATTCATGGCAATTATTTATTGTAGCTGCCAAATACATTTCCTTTTGTTTTTTTGCTGATTAATTCGTAAATTTAATCGCCCACCGTCAATGAAAGTTGTATAGAATAAATATGAAAAGATATAAACACAACATATTAGGAATAGAGAACAAAACAAAACAAAACAAAACAAAAATGAAAACAAAACAAAACAAAAAATAGAACAGAAGAAAATTATTGAGTTGACAACAATTTTGCGCGAATTTTGATTTTTGTAAACATTTGTTATTATTCTTTATATGAGGAGTAGATGAGTACTATAGTATATACAAGGTTGGTTGATAGGTTGGTTGGGTTTGCTTGAAGAGACAGCGGGATATCAATCCGCAAAAAACATGCCCTTTCACACCGCGTTATCAATGAATGTGAATGAATGTGTCTGTTGTCTACCTACACAAAATGACGAGCATATTCCCAGGCTCAAAAGCAAACATTCAAACTGATGAAAGGACAGTCAGGAAGGCAGGCAGGCAGGCAGGCAAACAGACAGACATATAGATATACAGATAGATAAACAGATAGATAGATAGACAAAGGGAGTTAGGAGGATGAAGGACTAAGGACTAAGGTCGACCGCCAGTCGTCATTCGCAACACATTAGATCATAAATAAAATTAGAGCATTTCGACGATTTTTCGCTGATGGTTTCGCTGTCCATTTATAAAAATATAAAAAAAAAGTTATGGTACACAAACAAATCGAACGTGTAATAGATATGAGTACTACACACACATTCACATTATCCTTGCAATGTGATATGCTTATATGTATGTGTGTATGTAACAGATAGAGTGTGTAACTGTGACGGTGTATCTTATTCGCTTCAATAATATTGATTAAATTGATAGATTTTTTTTTTTTTCGGTATTTTTAAAATTACTGTAAAATTTCACACACGCACACATACACACAACCACACACACACACACACACACACACACACACACACATAGACACACAGTTATTATTGTATTATATAAACATACAAGTAAATACATGGGTAGACTGGGGTGTCGAGTGGTGGGTATAGTCAGCGACAGTAAATATCTTGAGCTCGCCTCGCACTTTTACCCTTTCATTCATTTTGATTTTGTAATTTTTTTTTTGTATCGGTTGTTGCTAATAATATTTACAAAAAGGATACTCTGGTCGCACTCAAATACAAAATACAAAAGGTATAAAGAAAAGAAGATGAGGACACCAATGTATGTAAGTAGTAAAGCCAGGATCTACTAGCTGCCTTTGATCGGTGAAGTCAATTGTAACATATCGAATTGTTCGCATTGATAGATTTTGATTTATTTGCTGTTATTTATGGGCTTCACTCAAATACATACACAAACACACACACACACACACACACACAGGAAATACATTATAAACTCAAACACATGGGATGAATTGAAACTTAAAAATATACCAGCAGTCAATAGCCTTGACTGTTCGCCACTGGTGAAGCTAACAACTACCAACAACTGCCTATTACCTACTTCAATGACATTAGATTATCCGTTCTTATCCTCGATTTTTGGTTTCTACCCTTTTAGTCATTTAGAAATGTTGCAAAAAATGAAAAAAAAAAAAAGAAAAGCCTAAGAAGTTGATGTTATAAAAAATGTACTCAACCAAACCAACAAACAAATAGACAGACAAACAGACAGACACACAATCAAATAGACGACGACTGATAACTTGAAAGAGTCAGATGAAATACCACATATATGTATTATAAGTAGTATAAGTAAGTAGGTAAATAAGTAAATCTATAGACCACCAAACTAGTAGATGCGACCAAAGAAATAAAATTCAATGGAGAAAATGCTCTAAGTAAAGAAGAATATTGAAACGAGTTGCATGTTGCAAAAAAAAAAAAAACAGAAGATACAAAATGAAACGTAATAAAATGGAATATAATATTATACTAGTATAATATATACGAGTATATACTTTGTAGTCATGTTACTAATGTCAAGTTGTGGTCATAAGATGATGGCTGAAAATTCATTTCTATTCATCATCATCAGGTCACAGGATACACAAAAGAGATCCTAGTTCTCAGGCGCAACAGATTTAACAAATAAATCACATTTATCTAATTTTTAGTTTATTTTTAGATTTTAAATATTTACCTTGAATTCCTCAATTTTTTTTTTTTTTAATGTTTATTCAATATTTATTTTAATACAATTTTTTTAGTTACAGACCGAAGTATTATACAATATGTGTCAAAAACTTAAAAAAAAAAAAAAAAAAAACGGTTGCCTATCTAGCAATACAATGTACAATACATGCCTTAAAAAAGGATACTTTCCTCACAGTTGAAAGGTTGCAAAAGTTATTGCTATCCATCCACAAGTCTGGAAAACCATTAAATTCTTCCGAAATCTATCGTCCAATAAGCTTACTTAGTTGCTTTTCGAAACTGTTCGAATGAATTCTCAAAGAAAGGAAAAACTTTTTTTGTTTTTTGTACTATCGACTTTGGGCGTTATAAAATTCTGACCCATATCCACGAACCATGAAAATTTCAAGACTTTCGGACAACTAGGAGGGGTACCCCCCCTACAAACCTGGATCCAAATTCAATTCAGGTTATTATTAGAAAAACTTTTTTGTGGACACTATAAATGTTTGACCAATTTCTACCAACCTTACAAATTTCAAGACCCTCGGACTACTAGCTGGGGCGTGAAGAGAATTACAATTTCGGCATAGCTAAAATTAGTCTTTTTTAATATTTTTAATTCATCTTCATTCCGAGAAAGATAATAAAGCTGATTAAATAATATTCCTAATACAAATGAAAAAATCGGCCAGAAGATTAATGGTAAGACTTTTGGTAGTGGGCACGGGCACCTAGCCCACCAAACTTCTTTGGCTCGCAGTGACGCGGGTCTCCAACTAGCAAAGTTCTGTCGTACTGAACAAGAATGTCCTTAATTTCCTTTTTGGATGCTTCATCAACGAATTTTTGGTAGAAGGCTACTAAGGCCTTAGAGATAGTTGACGAATTGCATAGACATGGGTAACATGTCCACCTCCGCTAACGCGCACTCGAATGTCAACGCCACCAAATTTCTCATCGCCGAGCAATAAAAGCGGCGTTTGTAATTTGTACTGGAGAACTTTGGATTCAATTTGATCTAAGTATTGCCGAGTTTGCAGTACGCAACTGCTGTGGCAGTTTTCTTGCGATCAAATACCTGTACAGCTTGAACTGGTTCTCTACACTTTTGCTGCATTTCGTTTGCTGAGCTGAGTAGGAAGAGATGAATTAAAATAAAAAAAACTTCATAATTTCAATGTTTGCTGCCGTTTACAGCTGTGGTGAAGACTTTATTCACATTAAAAACAATCTGCAAAATGCTCTAGACACTTTAGTCTCTTACTATCACAACTGGAAAATTCAACTGAACTCAAACAAAAGCATCTACTTTACCAGGCTTATTTTCTACCATCCAGTAATCTTATCATAAATAATAATGTTATTCAATGGGAGTCTTGTGTCGTTATCTAGGGATTTATCTCGACACTAAGTTACTTTTTAGTCTTCATATTCAAAATACTGTTGAAAAAGTTAACAAGACAATTTGTATCCTTTATCCCTTCATCAATCAGAAATCCCAACTGTCCATTCAAAATAAACTTATGATATTTAAGTTTATCTTTACGACAATCATGCTTTCTGGATCGGTAGTCTGGGGAGATTGTGCGATTTCAAATATTAATAAATTACAAATAGCTCAAACAAACTCCTAAAAATTATCTATAATCTACCTCACAGTTCCTAACTACACTTAAGACCACTACTGTCTGAAGTGCAAGTTTTTAAAATTAAATAAATAAATTTTGTACCTATACAACCGACTAGTACTAATATAACAAAACTGCTTTTAGATTTACGTAATATCAGTCTTTAGTTTTTTAAGTTTTTTTCTTAACTTTTTTCTTAAGATTTTTCTCTCCCATTTTCCTTGACTTATCACATGTTAATTTTCTATATTTATTTATTTATATAGAACTAAGATTATAATTACAAATTCTAATTTAGTTATTAATATGAGCAGTAGCGACTAAGGCCTTCATAAGAGGGGAAGAGTTAGGAAGGATTGGAGGAAATTAATAAAGTGCAGGGACCAGACATGAGCGGGACTCGAACCCGCAACTCTACGATGTCAACTTGGCGTACTAACCAATGAGCCAACGACCCAGTCTACCACCTATAAAAACGCAGATCCAAATTCATGTTCTTATTAAAAAAAAAAATGTTTTGTTTTATATAATATTGACTTGAAATTTGGACAATATAATTATCTGACCTATATCCATCGTGTAAATTAGAAGGGGCATGAAGAGTATTACAACTTTTAGCTAATCATCTGGTTTTTGCCAGCAATACTGACATACCATGAAGCTCCTGTGATTGTTCTAAGGAACTTCAATTTGTAAAACTAGTTTAGTTCTTTTTAAACTTCAATGTGGCTTGTAAAACAAAGTTTTAAATTTAAAGTTATTTATCTTGCAAAGCGAATAAAGATCTGCGATTAACTTGCCAAACTCGAAGAAAATGATCCATTGACGAATAGAGCGTATGAACAAGGTTTATGAAAAAAGAATTGCCTAGACTCCGCGCGTACGCAGGGGGTTTGGGGGTTCAAATTATAATAATAATAATAATTTTTTATTGCTTTATTTTGCGTATGAGGTAGGGATTTTATTTAGTCATCGTCCTGACTACGATTGTGGTGTATCTACTATTCCGGAACCGCTCTCTGTATTACTTCAGAGTAGGTGCCCAAGGAATCCCTATTAGAGGTCAATCTTCTATTCACCTATATTCGCCACGTATGAAGCCACCATCATGCTATAGGTTTGTCTTCTTCCACAGAGTATGGCTTTGCTTCATTGTTGTCGTGCCTTAACTTCTTCGTCATATCGTGCATTTGTTTGACTGCACGGTAGACAGTGTGAACCGCGTAATAATTATAATAAAAATATACATAAGTTTTAGAGAAAAAATATTTAATATTTAACATCACATGTTCATTTTCTATCTTTATATCTTTCTTACATTTAATATCTCAGTAGTAAAAATAGTGTATTAAGTAATAATTTAATTCTGTATATACTCGTATATAGTTATATTAATATTATCAATAACTTATTCGAATATTTTGGGCAATACAGAATTGAATTGATAGTTCAGTGACAGTTGTCTGTCTATCATTTTTAAACGAAATTGTTCTTCTTGTTCTGATAACTTGTTGTGGTAAGGGAACTCATTTTATGGGAGCAAAACCGATTATTAAAGTCAGTTAGCACATTTCATTGTATTTACACAGGTCTACAAATTTTAACTTTAAAAAAGTATTCTTTAAGTAAATTAGAATTTTTAATTAATTTTCAAAAGTTAAATACAAAAACAATAGTTTTCTTTTAAAATTAGTTTCCGTTTTCTAGAAAAAAAAAAAGTTTTTTTGTAAAAATTAACAAATATCATTCTATTCATTCGCAGAATTGCAGTGTGCTTTTTTGGCTGCCCTTTTATAATTTGCGTCTGTAACATCTCGACAAAGATTGCAGCAATAATCCGACAACATTAAAACGGTCCACTTGCCCTGATACAGTTTTCCCCTGTTAGTGATGTCCTGATGGAAACGCTAAAAGCCCCACAATTGTCCGAAAAGAAGTCCAAATGAGAGTGTAAAAAGTGGACACGTTACAACCCAGTTTTTGGTAATAACTGCAAAATCTGTCTGGTCCTTCTAAATTGAATTTCTCTTCATCTGAAAATATCACCTTTATAGAAATAAACACAGTTAGAGCATTTGCTATGCATATATGGTGATGTGTTAATTAAACATTACCGAGTCCCATTATGTGTCCAAATTTTTTTCTGCGAATTGTAGCCGCGCCGACTTGTGACGCTTGAGGAGGGTTGGCGCCTTTTTCATTGCACCTCTGACAATGTGTTTCGAGTTATTTAAAGTGTGCCAAATACTCATATGACTTACAGATTTGCTGCAAAGTGCAGCTAAGTTGCTACAAGACGCTGATGAATTACTCGCAATGTTTATAATTTGATGTTTATCAGGTGCAGACAGCTTCGGTTTTCGACCAGAACTTCGCGTTTTTGCCATAATCTTCCTTATCGTTCTGAAAATTAATTTTGAGATTTTGCCTTTTTCTTCATCAGACAAAACCTTGACAAGTAGCATTTTGAATAATATTCACTTAATTACGTGTCAAAGTTAATTGCTGCGCAAAAAAAATATTGATACGATTCTTTTCAATGCATTTTTTAGAATGTGTCGTATAATTATGTGCAGGTTGCAACTAGACAGAAAACCAATTATCACAACAAAAACTAACGGTATAATTACATTTATGTCTAAAAATAGAATGCAGCTGTTATCTATCAAACATTACTATTTACACTCTCATTCTATGCTTTGGTTGAATCCAATTTGTAAACAATTTTCGTTTAGCGAGTATCAAAAGTAAATTTTTAAAAGTGTCGTAAAATTATGTTAAGTATCTTATGATAGCCTATTTTCGATAAGTTTAGCATAATTGTCGCACATCTTATTGCCCAAGAAGTTATTAAAAAACGGAGGGCAGATTCGAAATCAATGACCTCGAATTAGTAAACAACAATTAAAATAAGTATTTCATGGAAAAAAGAAAATAAATTGATTTCGTAGTGCTGTATAATGGAATCGAATTCTATATTAAGGGTAAGAACAAAGGAAGTTGCTGTATCTGAAAAACTAGAGCTGCTAAGGACAGATTCTGAATCAGTGACCTTAAATTAGCAAACAAACATCAAATATTTCTTGGAAAAACCCCAACATTTATTTTTGTTGCCCTGTGTAATGTAAAAAAGCTCCATATGAAGGCAAAAACGAAGGAAGCAGCTGTATCTTAAAAACTAGAGCTGATACAAAAAACTGAGGGCAGATTCGAAATCATATAATGAACAAAAATAAACCACCGACTTAACGATTATAAAAAAATGGATGTGACAAAGGAAAGAAAATGACAGATGGCTTAACGCATAAAAAACAAAATTTACAGGGAAATGTTTGAGGACTTCAGAAACGGAGCCTACGTCCTCTTCGTCGTCCATGCACATCAGGTCATCAGGGTGGAGACGTTTAAGCCTCTTCCTGGAGGTGACGAAATCACTGATCTCGAATTAGTATATGACCATTAAAATATTTTATGCAATAAAAATGTTGTTCACCAGTGTTATTTCGACTATGAAAATCTCCACTTATATTTAGAATACCAAAAAATTAGAATTCCATATGAATATCTTATTAAGTTGGTTGCGGAATATGTACAATACAATATCAATAATCAATAAAATTTATCCTGATCATGTTTTATATTCTCGGATTTGACCATTATGATTTCTGTTGGTTGATTAAAATCACAAATTCTTGATGTTCACAGACATAAATGATTTAAAGGTTTTTAAACCTTATGACTAACTTATTATTCTTCAGCAATCAGATATAAGTAATATGTTTTTTTGAATCGATCTGGATCTGTCACTAAATTTCTGGTAAATGTGGTAAAATAGACATATATTGGTCATTGGTGATATTTATATATGTGTATTTGTTTAGTTAAAAAATGTAAAGTTGATACTAGTATTTTAAATTGACCTCTGCACAATCAATGAGAATATTTCAAAAATTAATTGAAACGACCACATTCAACACTCTAAGACATTTGTCTGTTTCTACTATGATTATGTGGCATTAAATATATTTTCTTTAATTTTTATAAAATCCGCACCTGTGTGACCAGAATCACTCACCCACCCAGCCAGTCAGTCAGTCAGTCAGACAGTCACTCACTCACTCACTCACCTTACCTACGTTATGTTTGTATCTTGTATCTTATTTCGTTTATTTTCTTTCGATTTATTTTTGTTGCTTTTCGTTTTCTTTCTTTAGAAATCTTGTTTACGACTGACTCATGGCCACACAGGATATACAAATGTATGGTACACATACGCATTAAGTATAGTAAGTAAGTATCTACATAACTACATACAAATATAGATACTATCATACTGTGTGCTTGGTTTTTTATGTTTCACACTGATGCCTTCATCAGTTCCTTGTTACTGTAGCTGTTACAGTTCAGTTCAGTTCAGTTCAGATCTTTTTTGGTTTGGTCGGTTGGTCGGACCGTCCATGTCCATGTGTCCTTATTGCATATCCTTAAGGTAATCACATTCACAATATAATAAAACCATGCGGTGAAGTTTCTTTCTTTCTTTCATTCGTTTCCATTTTTTCTCCTTACTTTTCTTACTTACTTATCCCTTCATCCTTCTTCATTCTAGTGTGTATGGTGGTTTTATTGTTGTATCTTTTTATTTTTTGTCATCTTCGTATATCTTACATGAGGTTGGCTGGCTCATCTTGTCTTGTGTCCTGTGTCCTGTTTGGTGTTGTGTGTTGGTCTGTTTTGGTCTTTTTGCTCCTCGTTTATTTTGAAAACTTTTGGTATCCAGCTACAAGTCCCTTGGGCAGCATTTACCACCCCATTTGCAGGCCCCGTAAATACGTACGCACAATGAGATGAGATACATAGAGAGAAGAAAGATACTTTTATTTAAAATTGCTTACATACATGAGTATGTGAGTGACTACGACGAGTATACAAGAAATGCGTTTCTTACCACTTTTAAACATTTTGAGTTGTATCCTTTCGGTTTTTTTTTTTTTTTAAGTTTTGTTGTTATTAGGAAACTTCAAAATGGACATATGGCCATTGGCATGTTTCCAATGTCCTGATGGCTGATGCTGATGACGAGATGTTTCCTTTTTCATTGCCACATACTCAGCTTTAAATAGATAGACAAACATTTATCAACACGCACATACACACACTCACACTCTCGTGGTTTGGTTGAATAACAGGAATGGATGGGATTTGCTTGGTATGAGCCTTGGTATGGGGATGGTAATGGGAATGGGAATTGGAATGGGTGTACGAGTATGTAGTGATGTGATAAAGAGTTGAAAATTTCACTGAAATTGTTTACAATTTTAACAGTAAAATAATACAATAAATTTCAAGTATTTAACGCAAGCATTTATGGGGCGCCTTCAGTTATGCTATACTTTCTTTATTATTGAATGACTTGAATTACTATAATACCATTTAGCATATAACTAAGTAAGTATAGTATGTGTTGAGAGTATTTACAATATATTAATTAAATTCAATCCTTTCAATATAAGGTGAATGTTACAAAATGCAATTGGTGTTTTGAGTGTCTTTGGTGAAATACTCGTATATCCAAGTTTAATCTGTAAATAGTACATTATATAAAACAATGACGTGTCTCCTCATTTAATTCTTCTAAGCCATGCAATGGATTTTGATAAGATTTTCACATCATTATTTAAAGAATATCTTACGAAAGGTTAGTTAGTATGTTCATATCGATTACTGACTTCATATACATTGCATCGACTCTCTAACCACAGCTTCTTCCAGGATAATGTTAAGGGGTCTCTCTCAACTTTCAATGCTTTTTCGATGATAATCTTGAGACAAGCAACAATGTGGAAGTAATTTTCTTAAAAGTATATTATAGTGAGATTGGTTTCAAAACAAAACTGGAGAACTTCTTAAGATTAGAAATAATCTACTGGTGCATAGATTGAAATAATGAAGTGATGATGTTGGGAGGCAGAATGTTAAGAGGTTTTTAAAATGTTGCTTCTTATGCAAAATACTCATTGAGCGAAGCAGTTTTCTCATGCGAAAGTCTGCTGCACTACATTTTTTTGCACAAAATTCCATAATTGATTCTTTATTTTGAAATAATTTATTACATATCTTTTACTCTAACACTACTCCCCATAATTTTTCTTTGGATTCAAAGCCGATGAATGAATTGGTCAGCTAAGCAAGGTCACACAAATCCTTATTTTGAAATCAATTCTTGACCCATCATTAAAGAATATTTGGGATCATTATACTACAGAAATGTCTATTTTAAAATCATACATTATAAATAAATGTATTATATTCTATTTCTAAAATACTAGTAAAAAGTCATTGCATACAAAGGCATCTTGATATGGAGATGTACTTATTATTTTGTCTACGAGTGTAAGTATTTAGTACATAGTACAAGTATATGATAAGTCAATTATTTATTTAGTAGTTGTTATGTGAGTAAAAATATTCATATTGCATCTCCATTATTGAATGATAAGAAATAGATTAGAAATAGTTTCTAGTAAAAGGATTCATTAATGTTTTCAATTGAATTTTTAGACAATACTAATAATAGATTTTGAATGCATTCATGCAATTCTTGTTTTTTTAGGGAAATTTCTGATGTTAATATTCCATTTTCTCTAAGCGTTTGACTCAAAAAGAGTACTGTAACGCTGTGTTCATCGATTTCGAGCAGGCCTTCGACCGAGTGTAGCATCTTGGACTCTTGGCTAAGGTGAAGTCTATCCTTCCTTCACTTTATTTCGGGCTCATTCAATCATACCTGAAGGGACTCCTTTTCAGCGTTAAATCTCGGACAGTTCTGTCGGGCACTCACCCCGTCCTGGCTGGGCTTCCCCAAGACAGCGTTCTGGGTTCAATACTATTTTCTTTATTTTCAGCAGATATGCCAGTCCCTTCCGGTTCATCGATCTAAACGTCTTTTACAGCTCCCATAGCAAGTACAAAGCTACAGATAGGATCCAAGGATACCTCCACCTGTTTGAGACATAGGCGAACCAGTGTAACGTGAGAATAAATACCAACAAATGCGCCAACGTATGCGTTACTCTGAGGAAGAATGTTCTTCCGGATATACATACATCTCTGCGGGAACACCATCGCACAATCAAGAAACGTCAAATACCTAGGTCTCATTCAAGATTTACTTTCGATTAGCACATAACGTCGATGTTACTTAGTTGCCAAAACAAAGTAAACAGGCTTCACTGGCTGCTCAATAGGAGAAGCTCACTCTCTATCGAGATGAAGCACATAGTTAATGCCCAAATCATATTCCCTGTATAGAGATACCGCATCCATATATAGGGAACTGCAAGTCTTGCAGAATAAGACATTTCGCATAACGACAGGATGCTCATGGTTTGATAGGAATTCAAATTTCCATGCATTGGGACTGGTAGTCGAGGACCAGATAGCCTTTTATAGTACATTAGCCGATATTACGACCGTTTGTTCGCTCACAACAACCTGTTTGGCCAGTCCACTGACCAATGAGATCCCAATCTGGGTTTCTTATGTTAATCTCTAATTCAAAACATCCATATTATATGTCCATTATTAAATGATCTGTTGAAGTAAAATGAAACTTTAATATTTTAAAGTGAATTTTTAGATAATAAAACTTCTCATGTTCAAAGATAGAATGTAGAGATCTGCATGTCTCCACTTAAAGTAACCTGGCACTCAAAGTAGTAACGAGTAACAATCAAAAACTCATGTAGATCATACAAAAAATACTGAGTTGTTTTGACTTGTGCGCCAGCAATTAACTAAATAGTTTGAATTCGAATAAATAAGTTGTTCACAAAGAACAAACAGAAATTGAGTGTACTCAAGCAGATCACAAATTGAATGACATTTAATCTATGAGTAAAGTGAAGTGAAATCCCTTAATGATTCATTAAATCAATTAAAAGACATGCATGCTTGACTTACTCTGACCACCTGACCACAAATCAATTTAATTTGTATACATAGTTGTAGTACTCCAAGTAGATATACTGACTGTGCATACTATACGAGTAGATATACTGAGATAAATACACATGTATGCACATGCTATTTATAATTGAAATCTTCTAAATAAATTAAATGCTCAGCTAAGCAAAAACTATTATACCAAGGATACTACTACATATTCCATACATTAAATTGGATAGACGTAAAGGTTGAATAAATGGTGGTAAAGAGTGTAGAGGGTGTGTTGTATCTTAAGCAGACACACGTGTATGCTTAAGGTAAAGAGTTTGAAGTTTGAATCATCTCTAAATCGTGCGAAAATAATCAAATTTAGCTTTTACTAAGTATGAAGATTGTAGAGTGCAGAATGTGGAGTATTATTGAATACTCACTCGGACATAAGGCAAATGTTTTGTAACATAAGGAGGGATGTGCCGGGCCGTGTCGTCCTTGGTCTGTTTTTTTTTTTTTTTTTTTTTTTTTTTAGCTGGAATCAATGTGATTTTAATACGCAAATCGACCATTCGCCAAATACAATATATAACCCTATTCAAATATGCCATTTTGGGGTTGATGAGGGGGCACATCGCATTTGAAAGGACATCAAGCGGAAAGACTTTACCGAAATGTTGTTAGTGTGAAAGGCGAATGGAAGTTTTTTTTTTTTTTAAATATTTTTTCTTTTTATTTCTTCTCCATGTAGAAATATATTTTTTTAGGAAAGTTTTTCACATACGTGAACATACAGAGAACAAAGTGTAAATGAGATGAGGGACGTTGGGTATGGTAATGCCAGGCAGGACATGGCAGGGCAGGGCAGAGCAGAACAGGACAGGGAAGGGCAGGACAGGACAGGGCAGAGCAGGACAGAGCAGGACATGGCATGGCATTGAACATTCAAAACAAACTTTGCAAAATAAGAAAAACCAAAACGAAATGAAATGAAAGGCATGGAATGGAAAGGAAAACATACAAATAACACAAGAAACACATTCGTACAAATACAAACTTAGTACAATAAATGAAAAGAAGGACATAACATGCAGAATAAAGGACATGAGAAGGATGTGAAAAGAGTGTGGATGTTCATGGATGTGTGTGTGTGTGTGTGTGTGTGTGTGTGTGTGTGGGAATGGAGAGTGTGGTATGTGGTAAAGGTTGAGGAAAAAGTAAAAAAAAAAAAAAATACAGAAAAAGATATTTTAAATAATAACAAACCCAAAGGAAAACAACATTTGCAGATATTTTTGGCAAAACAGTCAAACAGAGATCTACCTTCTACTGAAACCCCAACCCCTCCAAAAAACCCAAACAAATACATTTGTACATATGTGTGTGTGTGTGTGTGTGTGTGTATAGAGTAAAATAAAGTAAAGCATGTGTTACATATTTAGGTCCAAAACGGACGACAAGCGAGCAAGCGAACGAGTAAAGGACATGCCTTAAAATTTTAAAAAGGACACACACAAGACCAAACGTTATTTCTTACTTTCAACTTTCTTTCGTCTTTTATTTTATTTTATTTTATTTTTTATTCAACATAAAAAGGACCTTCACACACAGATACTTTCAAGTAATAGGGGGATGAGGTATGGGGAATTTTTGGGTTTGCTTGATGCACGAGTGACACGCGTGCGTGGGGTTTGTTATATGGTTGGACACTACGCTACGTTTTTATATTTTATTGTATCTTTTTTTTTTTTTTTGCATACACGATACACAAGACACAACACACATTTGTTTGTGGTCCTGCTTTTGGTCTTGGTCTTGGTCTCGAACTCGGTGTTGGTCTTTCGTCGTTGGACGTTTTCATTTTGGCTGGTCCTGTTCCTGGACTTTATACTAACATACTTTAGGGTTGCCTTGTGTTTCTATCTTTCGGTTTGTCTCCCTGTTTATCTCCATGTCTGTCCATGTGTCTATCTGACTTTCATATTTGTTGTTATTTTGTATTTATATAGATACTAGACTACAAGACTATCTTTGGTTGCTGTTTGCTGGTTGCCATCGTTCTATGAATTTTTTAGTCCTTAGTCCTTTTGTCGAATTGGATTTATACGTGTATAATAAAAGTACTTGACGGGCGGGCCAAAACACTAAATGACTATAAAAAGCACTTTGAAGAGGGTCAAATGGAGATAAATTTGTGTATATACATGTGTGTAGTATCTTCATATGTACATATATTTGTATATGTATGTATGTGTTAAGGACAGGACATTCTGTTGGCCATGTCCTAGTCATATGTGTATCTGTGCCTGTGCGTGCGTGCGTGTGTGTGTGTGTGTGTGTGTGTGTGTGTGTGTGTGTGTGTGTGTGTGTGTGTGTGTGTGTATGAAAATCCTAGAATTTATATCTTTGTATCTTTTTTCTTTTATAAAACTTGTCTTCACTCACTCTTTGCTTGGTAAATACAAAGTCATCGTTTGATTTCATTTCTTGGTATCTTCTTCTTCATCATTTTCCTAGCAAAGGTCACTTATATATTGTACTATGTGCATACACGTACATACATACATATGGATGTGTATTTATGTATATACGTAAATAGATGTCTGTATATTATGGACAATGCTTTTAAGGTTCGTTTTCTATTCTGACATCGGTTACTATGTCTGCGGTGCGGCTTCATTTGAATAGCAAATGTCCAATATTTTTGTTTGTTAACCCGAAACAAGCCAAGTTACAGAATTTCAATTCACACCCAAAAGTGTACCTTACCTTACCATCATACCATCATATAACATCATCATACCACATATCTCAAACCCTTTACAATCATTCACATCTAATTGTTTTTTGTCGCTTGTTTTCCTTGGTTTTCTCATGTTAACTGGTATTTAACTAACTAACTAATAAAATTTCTTTTTTGTTTTATATCAGCTTTTATTATGTTTTGTTTATACGGTTGCTACATCTTAGTTGGCAATGGTAACCTCAATTTCTACACCGGGTTCGATGTTGATGGAAGTGATCTTTTTCACGATCTCAGATGGAGAATGCAAATCGATGATGCGCTTGTGGATTCTCATCTGGCAGATCTTGGAACCTTCACCACAAGGTGTCTTACGGGTGGTGATACGTAGGGTCTTGCGCACTGGACCCTTGACTCGGAGGTTCTGGTTTCTGGCACCGCAATTTATGCAAACTCGTGAACGTACCGAAACGAGTGACAGTGATTAAATTGATGCAATCATATAGAACTACCAATCGAATTAAAAAAAAAAAATGACGAAAACAAGCGAAAAAAGTAAATTGATTAAATTAACTACAGAAAAGGCAATAAATAAATTGTTATTTTTATTAACATTAAAAAAAGAACCAATTTTTTCCTTACCTGTTCCATTTATTTTTACACTTTTCTCACTTTTGGGTTATAATTTCGGCAGAGTTAGCAGACAATTAATTACCACTGTGGCAGCGCCAATCTTTTATGTAATTTGCTCAACTCAATCGACGCACAATTTTACGCAAATGTTCAAATTTTTTTTATATGAAATAACTGTCAGTTAGTTTATGCAGCGTTTGTTTATACAGTTTACTCAATCTCGTGAAGATCCCGAATTTATTTATTTGTTTTTAACATACTTATAAACTATGTAAAATAGCTTATAACTTAGAAATAAAAGCTAAAGCAAAGTGGCCTAAAGCTTGTAGTAAAGTGTAATAATTGATATTCTGTTGACCGATATCCATCCCTAGTTTAAAATGACAATAATAATTTAGTCTTTAATAGAGACTCACTAAAAGCTCATCGTGTTGTTCTAGGTTGATGGCCTTGACATTAAAACCAACATCCCATTTTTTACATATAGTGCACATAGTGAAGCAATTGTTTTAATTTAGTTAATTTATATACTCATATACTATCAATTAATCATTGACTGCTCAAGAGGTTAGACAATGTCAAAAGATCTCCTTACTATTCTTCATGGAGAAGACATTTCAGGCATTGTGGACGAAACAAATGCAATATGCTTTGAATCAACTCTTACTAAATGAAGTCGACTTGTTAATCATGAAGGCTTTGACTCAAGATTTGGTACTTCGGTGAAATCGGTCAAGTGGCTAATGTAATCAATATATTTTGTCAATTCCTAAATTGCAAACAAAAACTACCATCAATCGAGAACTGATCCATAGATTGGAAGTCACTCTGAAATTTTTGCAAACTAACTATATTTATAAACATAAGTATATCTTTATCTATATCTCTAAGTACTGTGTAATTTAAATTAAAATAATAACATTGCTGGAAGAGATCAATATCATATCAATTTTATTGAGGTAAATAAATGGGGTATCACTGTTACCAAAGGATTGCTCCCTTACTACTACTCAGTTCCAGCAACCGAAGCAGTTACGATAATAAAATCTATTCACATAGCGCAAGCATATAAAGGAAAATATTTAATCTGCACGAGTAGCCTATCAACTGTTTTAACTCCGCAAACTCTTCATCAAATACCAAAAGAAAATATATCCCAGGCGTAGAACGTGATACTTGGAAACACATAAAGACATTCTAAGAAATATGGAACTCATATAATGGCATTGTCACAATCAGTGATATAAAAATTCCAACCTCTCCAAGACTCCAATCAACTTCTCTGACTCTTGCGATCGTCCAACTTAAATTTATGTTTTTTTAACACGAACGATAAAAAGATGTTGTAAGAATGTGTAATGCGATACTTTTTTAGTTTCTCTCCTTCCCTTTATACCCATGTGAAACCATGTCTACCTGACAACTCTAAAACAACGTTTTCTAATTGTAAGCTGTCAATTATTTGCAAGAATTATTATGCGTCAATCGGACTCTTGGGCATTGCCAATGGTCGAATCTAACCTAACTAACCGATGAACAGATGGATGGATGGATAGATGAATCTCTTGGTAGGTCAAATGGAGTTCGAATGGATAGATGGAATGGAATGGACTGGACTGGACTTGTTATGTCATTTTTTAAGTATATTTTATGGTTGTTTTTAAAGAATTTTCGATCTAACTAAGTGCATGTGAAACCTGATACATATGTACAATACATATGCATATGTAGTTGTCCATAAAAGTATGCTACAAAATACTACAATATATTCCTATTATAATTTACCCCTTTTTTTTTAAAGGATTTTACACACAAAAGTAGACGAAAGTAGATTAAATACGATACAATATTTTATTTGTAGAGTTGATTTTGTCTAAAAATCATCAATCATTGTATTTTCCTTGCATTTTCCTTTCCTTTGTTTTTATATGAAAATTCTGTCATTGGCTAATTGAGGTCTTAAGCCATGGGGCAGGGTAACTGCTTGACCACAATGATACCGACTCAATGACTGGACCGCTGTCAATAGCTGTGTGTCCTTGTGTCAAATAAAAAGAGAATAAAAGAGTATGAAAATCTTGAAGAACTTCAAATTGTTGTAAGTTTTCGTCTTCGACAAGGGATTGTTGTTTGACTGGTCGGCAAAAACAAGTTTCAAATGATTTTTCTTCACCATAGTTTGAACTAATGGCATTTGACAGTAACCATTGACCATTACAATTGTGTTATATGTGTTATGAAGAATAAAGACTCCATTGATAAGAAGAATAAGGATTTGATTATTTATCTTTTTGAACTGAAATTCTAATTACATGCTAGACGCAATTGGCCTCTGACTTTTGTCAATTTTGTAAATAGTATGAAGGAAGCGCAGTGACTCTACTGGATTTATATTCTCTCATTCTTTTTTCCTTTTGTGGTTGTAGTAGAACAAGAAGTTTATAGCTCTGATTCAATGGCTACAAAGTATAGGAAAATCAAGGTGAAATGAAATTTCTCGAAAAAATGTTGCATGCCTCGAGCTTTTTCGTGGCCCTTTGTATGCGAAATTATTGAACACCAAAATTAAATCAATAATTACTTTAAGATTCACAGTTTATTTAGCATAAGGGAAACAGATGTAGTTATATGTTACTATCATTGTTATATGTGTTGATGTTGCTTATAATGTTGTTGATACTGATAGTGTTGTTGCTGACGTTATTTTGATGATGCTAGTGATGTTGTTGTCATTGTTGATGTTACTGTTACTGTTAGCATTGTTGTTGCTGCTAATGCTGATGTTCTAACCATCATCAACATCAGCAATATGTGAAGTACGCATTGCGAACTCGACGAAATTATAACAGCAACTAAACTAAGAAATCACTAAACATAGCATGAAATGCATCTGAAGCCGCAGTAAGTGAATCAACACAATAGGATCTTATTTGTACGAGTAAGCCTTGCTGTGATGACCACTGCTATATTTCATCATATATTTGATTTGCATAACCAAACACCTCTTTTACATAATACAAAATAAAATGTCACTCAAACCCTGAAATCTGGTAAATCTGAGTTTTTGGCTGGCTTATCAATACAGGTTCAATGTTTTCAACCCACATCTTGTGTTACCACACTAACCGGATAGTTGCTCTATGAATCGAATTGAAAGCTACAAGGATTTGAGAAGACACTAACTTTACTAGCTCATAAAAAAATTGCAAAAGCCAACAGAATTCACTTCTGCGCCTTCTAAGCGTACGGATGAGATGTTCTAGAAACTATCTCTTCCTGAATATGAAATGATCTTAGTATTCTAACAATATAATACGCAAGGACATTCATTATGGCCTCTAATACCATCTTAAGAAAAAAAAACTCATTTAGACATTGTGAACAAATGCAAATTTAAAAACAACATAAACTAAAGAATGTAATCACTCAAAATTGTGATGATCACCCAAAAGCTATCGACGAAAGAGCCAAGAGAACTGCGATTATCTACTTAATATTTCCTATATACAAATTTTTATAATTTATAAAGCAATTGTAAAATTTTCTTAATCATCCCACTGTACTTATGAATATTTTACATTTTTGTCCCATTGTACTTAACGAAATTTATTGCCTACTATAATCGGAAATCTATCGAAGCCTTCAAAATTGTGTATATATAAAGAATTCTGACTTTAATGAAATCAGTTGCTCTCGAGAACGGAGAGAGAAACATGTTCTTCAAAATTTTGCGTGTAAAGTTTAAAGTAAAATGAAATTACATTTTTCGGATATTAACATATAAAATATAATGGAACTCAAATGGAAAACACTACGGTACAAATGTTGGGCAAATATAACTTCTGCTGATAAAGGACCAATGTAAGGAGTTAAAATATTACACTCCTCTTAGGAAAAAAATAAACGATTAATTATCCATGGTAAGTTAATATATATCTTTAATTTTGGAACCAAAAAGTAACTCAAGTATACTTATTTGTAGGCACGGGATACATTATGAAATAATTAACAAAACAAACAAAAAAAAAAATATATACACCCTTAAATAGTAAATAACATACAATATATTTACTATTAAGGCCAGCGGAAACTTCTGCACCTGTATAGAGGGCGGCATCTTAAATCTATCTATATAAATATAAAGAGATATTCTATATAGTAGACTCGAGCTGTCCCTCGAAGCACTTGTAATATCATCAAATGGTAAGTAGATTAGCAAATTTAAAATTTTGCCATAAACATATTCATCCATTTATTATACTATTTCATAGATTATCAGAACTTTGTTGTAGAACACACGATGATTGAACAAGGAATTTGGACTACAAAACCATTTTTCACCCAATTTTCTTTTTTTCTATATATTTATTTAAGACTCTTTTTGAGTCAACAGATATGATGATTATTACAAGTGTTATTATTGTATATTTTAATTTGATTAATTTATTATGAACATTATAAATGTAAAAAACAATATATTTGTTTGTGGCTTTTATTCTTCATAGATGGGGTGGCAGTAATCAGTTCTTGTCATTAAATACCTTTGGTAAGCGCATTCTAATCTAAGTGCGGAGTACTGAGAGAATGAGTTTTACGAAATAAAAGTTTTAAATATTTTTCAGCAAAATCATATTTCGAAAATTTGTGTTTTAAGTCTTTTAAGTAATAAGCGGAACATCATTTCATCTAGTTGACTTGCGATATGCGAATGAACATGTTTGATGTCTGAACATATAATTCAAACAAAGTCAAACCAGCAAAGTCTTGCAACTATGTCAGTTAGTGTATTTAAATTTAAATGCAGTCGCAATCAAATGTCAAATGTTTAAAATATTATGTTGTAATCAGTAATTGAAATTGCTTAACTATTTTCTCTGGTCGTTTAGAAAGTGGACTTATTGAAAATATCTTATCTTACTAAAAACATGTCCCTGAAAATCAGTGGTGCCATGATCAGCTCTCAACCCGAATTGTTGATGCGGGATGGTGCCCTGGAAGGACATCACGAACATGGACAATATCAGGGCAAATGGGACGATTCATTCAATGTTAGCAGATTATTGCTGGAGTACAAGAAGGCAACAAAAAAAAAAAAATAAAAAAAATTATCAAATATTAATTTTGTTTTTTTTTCAACATAATTTTATATGCTATCAGTCTGTAGTAGTACTACTCTTCTATATAAGTACAATATCTTTATATATTTATATAGATGATTTAAGACACCGCCCTCTATGCAAAGAGGGTACAGAAGATACATTTGGCCTTAATTGTAAATATCCAAAATTTATTTTGTTGTTCCAGAATATTTAAAAAAAAAAGCAAATATTTTTTTAGTATAAAATATATATTAAATTATATACAATTTATAAAATATACAATAATGCCATTAATAAAAAATATATATAAATTTTGCAATTAAAATATAATATTGCATGTAAGCGCTTTCAAATAACCAAATGGAAGCCTGGGACGAAAACTTCATTTTCATCCTCCAATTCACTTTGCCCAATTTAAAGCCAACGAATAACAGGAGACTAAAAGAAATCTGGCCTTAACTATCCCAAAATTCGCCAATATGTGCCTACAAAAAAGTTACTTGGGTTATTTTGGGTCTTAAATTAAAGATATACAATAAAGTATTATATTAACTTACCATGGAAAATTACTTTTTTTTTTCACTTTCACCATCGATTTAGTTCTTTAAATCCTTGCTTTTCTTATATTTGTGTGTGTGTGTGCGTGCGGGTGCTCCAAATGAGTCCAATTATGTATGAGTATCCGAAATATTAAACATTACTTTACTTTATAATTTTGTTACTTAAAATTTTTTTTACTTTAAATTTTGAAACTCCTGTGCTTCTCTCTCCGTTCTCAGAGCAACTGATTTCATGAAAGTCAGAATTCTTTATATATAGACAATTTTGAAGGCTTCGATAGATTTCCGATTATAGTAGGCAATAAATTTCGTTAAGTACAATGGGACAAAAATGTAAAATATTCATAAGTACAGTGGGATGATTAAGAAAATTTAACAATTGCTTTATAAATTGGAACCAATTTCATTATAATCATTGCGGATTTTACAATTATTTGCATTGAATATTCAGGAATTCAGAATTCAAGTTGATCTATTGATGTTAAATGGTAAAAATATCTTTGATTTCTTTAATGTCTTATGGAAATATTATCAATGAGTTTTATGTCACTTTTCAATAATTTGAAATAAATTATAAATTACACAAATTTTTATATGGGAAATATTAAGTAGATAATCGCGGTTCTCTTGGCTTTTTCGTCGTTAGCATTTGGGTGATCATCACAATTTTGAGTGATTACATTCCTTAGTTTATGTTGTTTTTAAATTTGCATTTGTTATCAATGTCTAAATAAGGTTTTTTCCTTATGATGGTAATAGTGGCTATAATGACTGTCCAGTGATCCAGTGAATTATTCAACTAAGATCATTTCATGTTCAGGAGGAGATAGTTTCTTTAGCATCTCATCCGTGAGTTCAGAAAACACATTGTTCACTTCTGTTTGATTTGTGCCATTTGCATAGAAAATCTAGTGTTTTCTCAATTCCTTATAGAGCAACGATCCGGGTAGTGGGGTTACACAAGATGTGGGTTGAAAACATTGAACCTATATTGATAAGACAGCCAAAAACTCATATTAACGAGGTTTTAGGATTAGAGTGATTGTTCGTGGTTCTTTTATCTTCCTCATTAGAAGGTATGATGGTAATAGAAGGTGACTTCACCACAAAATTAGCTGCACCGTCCCCCATTTCGTTACTAACAATTTCTTTGTGCCAGAAAATTCTTATTAATGCTTGGGCATTCCATATAGCATATACAATTATATTATAAACGCTAAATCTAATTGTTGATATCAGTTGAATCTTCTCATATCGCTGCTGTTGTCCAAAATATTGATAGCTAGGACGTTACTTTGGTTTTCCAAAACTTTTACTTGGTTGGATGGTTGCGCTGATCTGAATTTTTGACATACAGAGTTTCAACAAGTCTTCAAAGGAATAGCATGGCTTCAAATATTTTGTACGATTTCAACACTGAATTATATTGCTGTACCTCAAAGTTAGATTCCATATTTGCAATGTGAATGCTGATTTATGGAATGAATGATACAAATGTGCTCGTTCCACATGAGTCTTGTGTCCTAACAAAAGTGAGGTGTGGGACTCACAACCATCACGTCTTAGGTTGCTTAGATTTTTCAATATTTACAGCAATGTTCCAGGTTAGAAACCTAGATTCCAATCTGTTAAGTTGATTATGCAGGACGATAATAAAAGCTTCAACTTTGAATTCGGAGGTGGCAAGTTGAGCTCATATCATCATCATATCAACTGTGAACATTGTGACCATTGCCATGATATATTTTTAATTCAACAGTGTATATCTTATGTAATATTGGATCCAGGACGTTACCATAAGGAAATCCAAGTCTAATAACTAAATAAGTTTGATAACCACGCTGTAAAACATCAAAAGTGCTTGTTGTTTTTATAGGAATATACTATATAATACTTACTACTTTATGAAGTTAAACATATGCCACACTCACCAAATAAGTTCACTTAATCAAGTCTTAAAAACTTATTTATAGTTAAAAATACACCATTGATTGATTGGGATGCAAGTAAAGGAAGTTTATACATTTCTTACTAATCAATTAAATTTAAATCTAAAATCTGCAATAATTTAATGATGAAAATGGGAAATAGTACAATATATTTGAAAAATTATAACTACAGTCGAGTGCAAAATAATAGTCGATTTTTTTACATTATATTTTTACCGACGGCACTTATAACACACACCCAATTCTTATTAGAATCGCACATTGACCAATCGTTTTAGACGACAGCCCTTCAAGTCCAGTCGAGTGTGTCTTAAACAATACAAACATAGAACAGGATCATGTAATGTAAAGAAAGGACTCGTCTGAAACTATCAACCCCTAAAAAAGAAAAAACAAACCCAGTACACAGAGCAGCTGTTCACAATAGTTTATTTAGTTTATTTTATTACATAGGAATTGCATATTGGGAAATATCAACCCCCAAAGCAATAAAACTACATAAAGTATGTATTTACTACCTTTGATTTGATTTTACTCTTGTATATTGTTAATATAATACTTCTACTATATATTCTTGTTAGGATAAGATTTTGTTTATATAATTTGTCTGGGCATTCACACAATTGGACAAATCACATAAATTTCTGCGCTCATAAAGTAACTGATACTTTCTCCATACAAAAAACATTTGTGCGTTCTTATAAATTTCTGCACATAAACCTCACAAAAGTGATCGTTGTGTATTTATTGTAATATGTAATTCTTCCCAAAAATGAAATGCTTTACCAATTTAATTCAAATAATAAATGATTTACGCCAAATAGAAGGTCGAATAATAAATTTTATTTTAAATTTTATTTTATGTTATTTATTTTATTGATTTTATATAAATATTTATGAAAAATATAAAATAATTTTCTTTTTTCTTTTCACGATTTATATTTGTTTACTTATAATCTAAAAGACAAACACTAATTACTTGTTTTAACAATGATAGGAGGGATAACAATATGAAAATATCGAATGGTTAGTTTTATAATAAATAATATGAGTTAGCCACTCAGGGCCTTGTTTTTAAAGTACTAGTTGCGACTGCCCACACTTGTGGGATACCGCAACGTTCCATTCAACAACCATAGCCAATTTATATATAAATAGGGGGAAAAAAAAGTAATAGGTGTATTTGGTTAGATCCACTGGTCTGATTACTTTTTAATTTCACAAGACGTAGAGTCTTGTCAATTCGTGAGATGGAAGGTCAGTTATTTCTAGGTTGGAATGTCGTTCTAAGTATTTGTGATATCTCCTACTAACGTTAATAATTTCCTCATGTGTCATTGTTATACCGATGTCTTTATGGATATCGTAGTTATATACCAATCCGCATTAAGAATTACTCGGACTTTCTTTTGGACTTTCTTAGCCTGGTTTTCAGGTCTTTGATTGCAGTGCTTTGTCATTTGGAGCTCTCGTTCTTTGCCAGATTTTACGCAGTTTGTTTGTGTTTACGATGAGGCTTTTAATTGAACAATGAATTAAAAAGTTTCCCCTCTGTTGGTTATAGTTCCGGTGTTGTTCTATGTGCAGCTGTTGTCATTCAAATATATCACTGCCTTTTCAATAACTTCCTGTTCCTTAAGAGGTACATTTATAGAGATGTTAATGCCAATAAATTCCCTGTATCCATCCCAGTCAATTCTTCCATTACACTTTGTAAGCGGGTTTTTATTATATTATACTAGCTGATCCTCACTCAAAAAAATGTCAAAGTGACGCGACACTTAATGTCAATAACTTCACGTCAATGAATGAATGTTAAATTATTTGGATATTGTACGTACAAAAATCGCGATTAAAAAATGGGTGGTGGCGGTAGGAGAATAAAAAAAATACTTTACGACCTATTCTCAAATATAAAAAAAATAATAAAAAATTCATAAAAATCGGTCGAGCCGTTTCGGAGGAGTGTAAACACTAACACCGTGACACGAGATTTTTATATATTAGAAGATTATTTTTATATAAAATAATACACCTCAAATTAACAAAAGAGTACAAGGAAGCTAGGAGCCCTAGCTACTTAACCCTAGCTTTCCCCAAGCTTAAATAGAGATCTAGAATATGGTCGACGGAGGCCGTGACTCCGCAGGAACAGAGTTCCGGCAATGCGGTGGTGAGAAGATGTTGGTTCGTGAGTTTAGTAGGTGTACAATCATAGATCACCGATCGGTGTTTTTATGTTTTAAGAGAAAATGGATGCCGGTATGCGTGGGTTTGAAATTAGTATATAGGTGTTGGCAATCTGCCCAGTTTAACAAAGCCCTTGTGTGTCTAACTTTAGACAAATGTCTTTTCAGGTCCTTGTCAATCATGGGGTAAATTGCTATACTATTAATTCTAAAACAATCGCAACAAAGGCATACAATGTCACAATATCGTCAAAGCAATACACGACATATTCCATGATTTGCGCACACACTACATAAACTTAGTTTTTGACAATGTTTTAAATACGCCTGAAGTTAATGACGCTATTATATAGTGCTTAGTTTAAGCGGCATATTAAACCAAATAATAAATTATTAGGCAACATTTTGGACGTAAAGACAAGATGGAAATCAACATATTATATGCTTGACAGTAAAATGAATATCATACATGAGCTAAATTTTAATAAGCTTCTCCAATGCACTACCGATGATAACCACAAAAAATAAAGAGGAAATTATCGAAATAATCACTTTATTGAGACCATTGAAAGCCACGACTACTCAAATAAGTGGAGAAAAATACGCTACATTAAGCCAAGCAATTCCACTTGCTCATTGAGGGCGCCAACATATAATGAAAATTTGTTGTTGCAATTAATTTCAATTAAAAATCGTTTCTTTTGATTAATCATATGATCGATTAATCAATTAATTTATTTTTTTTTTGCCATCATTAGCGGATAGCTTTGTCAGCGATTTCATTGCCAAAAATAAATAACATGGTGATTGGGCACCCAAAATAAAAAAAAATAATATTTGCATTGTACATTACGGATATGAATTATTATTTTCCTGGGGAAATTTATGTTTTGTATTGCTGTAATGGTTGATCATCCCATTGTACTATAAGAAATTTGATACACCCTACCCGCCCTAGATTTATTTTTTATACTCTTCACGCAGTGAATAGTATTATAAATTTGTCATGAAGTTTGTAACACACAGAAGGAGAAAAACTTTTTTACTTTTTGTACTATCGATTTGGACACTATAAGTGTCTGACCCATATCCACCAACCATATAAATTTCAAGACCCTCGGATCACAAGGAGGGGCGTGAAGAGTATTACAACTTCGGTATAGCCAAATTTAGTCTTTTTTTATTTTTTAATTATGTAGAGTCATCAATTCTGATTTCGTTGCACTTTTTAGGGCTGAACCACACTTTTAACAATACGAACTTGTTTGCTACGTGGAAAAATGTAACAGGTCGAACTAAACAAAGAGGATCAATTTTTAAATGCTTTAACACGGGCACATATAACGAAAAAAAGCACACAATTTTGTTCCAATTTGTTGTTTGTAAAACAAAAACATGCTGCCTGGCTCAATGGAAAAACAGTCTTTACAAAAAAAAAATAAAAAAATAAAAACACATTAAGCTGGTTGGTTGTTTTTCATTGTCATCATAATATAAATACGTGAAAATTTTTGTTGTCATATATTTTACGCTAGACGGACATAGCTAAACCAACTCATCGCTTCAAGAATATAAGTATAATCTTTAGGGGGTCTCCAATGTCTCCTTCTGTAAGTTACAAACTTCATGACAAACTTATAATACTTATCACTGCGTGAAGAGTATACAAAGTTGATAGCTATATCAAGCAGAAGAATATTTGACTTTGAAGATGTTTGTAAAGCGAGTTTTTGCCAACAAAAGTGATGCACTTATGAATATTTTATACTTTTGTCCCATTGTACTTAACTTAAAAATAGCAAAAGGCCAACAGAAGTGAAGAAAGTGTCTCCTAAGCGCACGGATGTGATGCTCTAGAAACTATCTCCTCCTGAACATGAAATGATCTTAGTACGAGTATTTTAACAAGATAATTCGCAAGGACAGTCATTATGGCCTATAGTACCATCTTAAGAAAAAAAAACCTCATTTAGACATTGATAGCAATTGCAAATTTAAAAAAAACATAAACTAAAGAATGTAATCACTTAAAATTGTGATGATCACCCAAATGCTAACGACGAAAGAGCCAAGAGAACCGCGACTATCTACTTAATATTTCCCATAAAAAAATTTGTATAATTTATAATTTATTTCAAATTATTGAGAAGTGACATAAAACTCATTGATAGTATTTCCATAAAACATTAAAGAAATCAAAGATATTTTTACCATTTAACATCAATAGATCAACTTGAATCTGAATTCCTGAATATTCAATGCAAATAATTGTAAAATCCGCAATGATTACAATGAAATTATTTTCAATTTATAGTGCAATTGTAAAATTTTCTTAATCATCCCACTGTACTTATGAATATTTTATACATTTGTCCCATTGTACTTAACGAAATTTATTGCCTACTATAATCGGAAAGCTTCAAAATTGTCTATATATGAAGAATTCTGGCTTAAATGAAATCAGTTGCTCTCGAGAACGGAGAGAGAAACATGTTCTTCAAAATTTTGCGTGTAAAATTTAAAGTAAAATGAAATTACATTTTTCGGATATTAACATATAAAACATAATGGAACTCAAATGGAAGACACTACGGTACAAATATAACTTCTGCTGATAAAGAACCAATGTGAGGAGTTAAAATATTACACTTCTCATAGGAAAAAAAAAATAAACGATTAATTATCCATGGTAAGTTAATATATATCTTTAATTTTGGAACCAAAAAGTAACTCAAGTAACTTATTTGTAGGCACGGGATACATTATGAAATAATTAACAAAACAAACAAAAAAAAATATATACACCCTTAAATAGTAAATAACATACAATATATTTACTATTAAGGCCAGCGGAAACTTCTGCACCTGTATAGAGGGCGGCATCTTAACTCTATCTATATAAATATATCAAGATATTCTATATAGTAGACTCGAGCTGTCCCTCGAAGCATTTGTAATATCATCAAATGGTCAGTAGATTAGCAAATTTAAAATTTTGCCATAAACATATTCATCCATTTATTATACTATTTCATAGATTATCAGAACTTTGTTGTAGAACACACGATGATTGAACAAGGAATTTGGACTACAAAACCATTTTTCACCCAATTTTCTTTTTTTCTATATATTTATTTAAGACTCTTTTTGAGTCAACAGATATGATGATTATTACAAGTGTTATTATTGTATATTTTAATTTGATTAATATATTATGAACATTATAAATGTAAAAAAACAATATATTTGTTTGTGGGTTTTATTCTTCATAGATGGGGTGGCAGTAATCAATTCTTGTCATTAAATACCTTTGGTAATGAGTTTTACGAAATAAAAGTTTTAAATATTTTTCAGCAAAATCATATTTCGAAAATTTGTGTTTTAAGTCTTTTAAGTAATAAGCGGAACATCATTTCATCTAGTTGACTTGCGATATGCGAATGAACATGTTTGATGTCTGAACATATAATTCAAACAAAGTCGAACCAGGAAAGTCATACAATTATGTCAAACATGTTGTGTATATTTGCATACCCTAGCAAACGTGTTGTAATGCAACACATGCATACATGAATATGGCTCTGTCATCCTCAACAGTCCTTTCCAACAAAGAATGGAATTATCTACGATCATGTGTCGAAATTATGATTGTAACGGAGCCATTTTAGCGGAGCTTGACCTCCACGGAAGAAGTGGCTAATGGAGTTGAAAGAGTTAGTATAAAAAAAAAAGGTTTTTTAACTTTTATTGTAGAAAAAATGTATTTATTGGTGGTGAAAACTAATGAGAGCCAAATTACATTAAACAAATAACAATTTTGCAGCTTTGTCACTTTCTAAGCGATTTCTTAAGGGTTCGTAAATTAAACCGGCTCCACTTAATAGTTGTTCACTATTGATGGCACGATTAATCGGATAAGTACGAATAATCGGTTTATCCGTTGGAAATTATGTTTAAAATTAATGTTTATTTTTTAAAATTAATAACCAATAGTTTCTATTAATCGATTTATTTATTTTTCATCATTTTATATGTTGAGTGATTATTACGATCGCAAAATTTCGGTTGGATACTACGTTTCAAATTAATCGAAAATTTCCTTTCGATTAATCGACTACATCAGTTAATTCGATTCAGATTTTTTTGCTTCGATTTATCACTTAATTTGTCAATGATTCTTTGCAATTAATAACCAATCGTTTCGATTAACCGATTAATTTATTTTTCCATCATTTTGTATGCCTAGGGGTTCCAAGATTAATTGGTTAATCCGTTGGATATTAAGATTAAAATTTTCCTTTGGACTAATCGCCTACATCGGTTAATTCGATTTAGCTTTTTTTTTTGGTTTGATTAATAAATTAATTTGTCAATAATTTATTCCAATTAACAACCACTCGTTTCAATTAATCGATTAATTTATTTTTGTCCATGATTATTTCTCGCTTGGAACTCCGATTCCCTTCGCCCGCTAACTGCTATCTACGATGCCTTTGGCAGATAAGTCAGGCGGTTGAACTTGGCACTCGTGACATCGCATGCAATAACAAAACGTAAATACACCTCTATTAAAAACATGCATAGGCAGAACCGCTGCCGGAGGTACAATTTTTTGATGTTGATGTTTTCGCAATGCAGGAGGTGGCGGCGATATTCCGATACAACACTACTCAAAACCTTTTATCTTTATCAAAACTTACCTTTACTTAATCAAGACTAAATCACTTCTTGCGCTGCTTCATACCTTTAATAGACATGCAACATTAAACACGTAAAATAAACACACGCGGGTTGTAACCTTTCTTAGCATCACTATATTCTCTCTGCTCCACTTAGAGTATCAACAAAGAACACAGTTTGAGTATCAGGAAACTAAAGTGTTTGAGTATCCAAGATCTCAGATAAACGGTATGGCAGAGAGCTTCTTTATAAAAAGTCACTTGACCAAGTTTTTTTTTTTTTTTTTTGTTAGGTGATTCTCGAATAATCGAAATAATAAACATAAAATAAACAGTTAAAGCATAACTAACTGCATATAAACGCATATCGTAAATATTTGATTTCATAAAATATTATTAGACTTAATAGACATTCACTTACTCTCGCTAACACATAAAAATAGTTTATTCCATTTATATATAAATATGTGCATATGTATTATAAATTGAAAATAGTTTAATTAAGTTCATTATTATATTTATACATACATATTTATTTATAAATACAAAGTAAAAATTTTAATCGTAAAATTATTTTATTATTTGTTTAGTAAAAGTTTAACAGATTTTGTATATTGTACGTCATCATCGTTTTTTTATATACTTCACCGCCATTCATGCTTCTTCTACGTATTCTCTTATTACCATCTTCTTATTACATTCATTCTTCTTTATTCATCTTCCTGTTCTTCTTCTTGTTTCATTTATCTTCTTATCTTCTTTCTCTTTCTCTAATTTTTTTCTTTTATGAATACTTCAATTTCATACTCATAATCTATCTCTTTCTTCTCTTTCTTCTCTTTCTTCTCTTTCTTCTCTTTTGTTTCATTCTTTTTCTTTTCCAACTCATCTTTCAGATTCGGCTCAACCAGGTTCTTCTTCTCCAACACACTGAGCATTCTATTGATATGTACAGTATTTTGATTATATATATTTAATATACTTCGGAAATACTCCATTGGAGCTCGTGGCACTCCGGAAACATCTAGAAGAAAAGTCATTACGAGTGCAATACGATAATCCTGTTCCTCATTCCTCTCTAGCAAATCTAAGGCTTGCTGAACCAGAAGTTCATTTTCCTCTTGAAGATTCTTGATGTCAAAAACGTATTGGTTTAAATCGAAATTTGGATCAACTGCATTTGGAACGATTGCTTGGACCTCCTCTGCGACCGACTCAGTTCCTAAGACTTTTATGGCATTGAGTGCTGCAGTTTTATGCTCGTTAAGCATTTGCATGATATCATCTAATACTCTTTTAAAATCACGCTTTTTATTATCTGCAATAAAGTGCAATAAACGAAACAATATCGAATCGAATATCAAAAAAATATTCACAAACAAATAACATACCACTTAATTCTTGAGCCATTGTGATAAAATAAATAATTTCTTTGGAGAAAAATTTAAGTTGCAAGCTACAATTTTCGCTTTTTTTTCTTGTTTATTAAATCACAAGTGTTGTAAGTGGTAAAAATTACAATTAATTTCTAGTGTAGTGCTGGGAAGTGTCAAATGGTTGCGCTTGGTGAACTTGGCTTTCCTAAATTACAGTTGTTCGTTCATTTGAACATGATTTCGATATTTTGTTTCAGTTTTTATTTTTTTTTTTTTTTTTGCTATATTTCAATAAAGTAAATTTCGTATAATAATTCATCACTTGGTTAATGTAAATTTTATATATTTTTCACAATCTGTTAAATTAGACCACACAAATGCGAAAATCAAAAATTTTTGGAATTGTCATACAACTGGCATACAAGTTTTTGCCGCATACGTTGCAATTTTCGATTTCATGAAGTTGTACAACCAATGACATAATGTTTGGCCCTTTTACACTTTAAATACACTCGATATTTGTTTAAACTTTTTTTTTTCTTTTATTTTCACCTTAGTTTGAAATAGTTTGGAAATTATGGAAAAAACAAAGGGTTTTCGCACCACCAGGAAGCACGTGAAACATTGTCATGACCAATGTTGGGCCGACAAAAAAACTACAAAACAGCTCATTTGGGAACAAGATGGAAGGCTAATCCTTTCGATGATACCTCTCACACTAAGGGTATTGTGCTTGAGAAGGTTGGAATTGAAGCGAAACAGCCTAACTTTGTTATTAGGAAGTGCGTCAGGGGCAGCTCATTGAGAACGGCAAGCAGAAGATCACCGCTTTCGTTTCTTGTGACATTAGTTGCCAACGTTTCGCTTTTGGCTTTTTACAAAGAGAAGAAGGAACGTTCAAAATCTTAAATGCTTATGTTTTTTCATAGACTTAGTTTGATAAGAGAAATATACAAAAAATAAAACAACTTAACAAATTTGGGAATGTCCACTCGACTATTTACGTAAATGAACAGTAAGTTCACTGTTAATCATCTCTGCACAGCCTGAAAGTTTCCCCAAGAATGAAGTTAATTGTCTAACACTATCGTATATTCGCACGGAATTAAAATTGTATTGTATCGAAAAGAAGCGCCGAGAAAGGCTACGAAAGAATAATACAACAAATGAGGCTCCTAATGACAATGCTGAATGCAGACTGACAAATATAAAAAATGATGCCAATAATGCATTTAATATAAAATAATAAGAAAATGAAAGGTCCATGACCATTAATACTATTGTTAAATGCTGCTTGATTTTAAGAAAATTTTATAATCAGTATGTTCTGAAGGGTTTAATTTTCTTTCACTGGACAATGGGTACATTGTTATATTTTATAATACGAGGAAGCAGGTCAACACATTCTTTGGCGACTGATCCAGTGATAGCAGAATCTTTCATATCGCCCTTATTATTCACTATCACTTTCGTATTGTCCTCAAAATATATAAAGGCGCAATCCCTCACTCTGGAGGGTTTCCTTTGGTGATCACGGCCAGCATTACCTTGTTCTACAATTCTGGTTTATCCTTCCACTGTCAAGGTGGCGACAAACAAGACACCGCCACCAGAAGCAGACAAACGGTTCAAGTGACACGGATTCCATGAACAGCAACAACGTACAAGTGTTTTGCAGCTGTGTTGTCAGCGCAGTTCATAATGGTGCTTACTGACAAATCGAAGGAGCTATGGAATTTTTCTCCAGTAGCACCACACTCTTCGACATTTTATCATCTCAGTGATCGCCATGTTGTTTTGTATTGTTTTGAATTGTCTGGACCAAGTTGCTATTTTTCTTCACTTAGAAATAAAATAATTAAGTCAAAATTATTCCCGTTTTCATTATTCGTTTTTCTCTTTGCTTACACTTATGTCATTGTTGCCAATATATCCAAAAATTAAGGGACATTGATTTGGCAGTCTACTAATTTCCAAAACTTTTGGTTTTGTTTCAGTAAACATTTTCTTATTATGTTTAAATAAGGAATTCTGCACCATTTAATTCTCTGATAGATTGAAGATTTTTTTTTTCTTTAATCTAAGTAGTTTACGAGTAAAGGATTTAAAAAAAAAAAAGAGAAAATATAATTAATTCAAAATTAAATAAATTAAAAAAAATATAATAATAATGTCTAATCCAGTACAGGCGGGTGAGTATTAATTTTAATCTCGATATTATCGATATATTTATGTATGTATCTACGAGTATGTATTTATAACATAATTCGCTTTATTTTAGAATTGAGAGAGCGTTTGGCTCATTGCAAGAAATGCATGGAAGATTTTGACTCCATTGATTTCCTTTTGGAAAATCACGCAAATCGACGCAAAGAAGCGGCTGATAAGAAAAGAAATCAGGTTACTTCTACTACTATTGATGGAAACGTTGAAGTTCAAAACGATGATGAAAACAATTAGCTTGTAATTTTGTTTTAAATAAAAAGGAAAGGAGTCACAAAAAACTTTGTTTTTTTTTATTTTTATAACTTCACTTGATAACAGAATAATAGGAACTATCACCTCGCTAAAAATGTTTATACTGCATTGAGTCGTTTATTAGAAACTCCTTTTTGTACATATACGAGTATGATCAATCTATTTCTATATTAAATTATCTGCAGTATTGAACAATCGAGTGCATAATATGCATGAACTAAATATCCAATATTACTGGAATAGGTAATACCTATATATTTTTATTAAAATCAATAGTAGTTGAGAGTCTTTTATTCTTGCAAAATGGCAAGTTAAAGCCCTCTAACTTTATCCTTTTTCAAATGTTCAACGTAAACACGATGAACAAGTATTTCCCAGAGGATTTCTAACTGGATCAGATCTGAAGATCGCATAGTTCAATCCAAAATGTTAATAGTGCAAGATAATAGGAAGGTTATGTGGTGTTGCTATTGTCACGAATCCCATTCATTCTTCAACTTAAAATTAACGAAAAGAACAAATAAGCATGAAGCTCACCTACACCTTCACAAATATCTGACTGAAAAGACTGAAATACCGAACGACCAGTCGTGGTCACTCACTGACAAGTATCCTTATAGTATATATAAGTGAGTGTATGTTATGTATAAAACAAAACATTTCTATGGCAATAATTCCACACATGATGTTAGTGACGACGAGATATAGCAGCAACAGAAGCAGCAGCAGCAGGATCAAAATGTTGCTATGCCGATGTTGATGTCGCAGTTGCTGCCGATGTCAATGTCGATGCTAACGTTAACATCGACGTCAGCTACAATATTTTACCTACCTTTCATATTCAACATACAATACCACACCACCCTCTCTAAGTATGTACATTTAAGACAAATCCATAGCGACTTGTTCGAAGCAACATGTTGCAATCTGTTTATTAAAAACAAATATGTTGTTGCAACATTCCATGTTGCGTTCACAGGATACTGGAAACATTTACATCATTAGCACCTGTGACCTAATCTTCTTTAGAATTTTGGGATTTTCAAACAAAATCGACGTCGACTTTCATTTCAAATATTATTACCGCTAGTATTAATCACTTTTTTTGGCATCTTTATCTCAATTTTCCAAAGGGATCTATTTCCTTTAATAAGCATTCTGCTAAATTCAATAATTTTTCTATCAATTGCGACAAATTATAATATTTTTTTTCGTTATCATCGCCATCATTGGAAATTTCATTTGATGTGACTTGAACACCACCGAAGGTGCTTTGATGTAGGAGATTAATCATCATGTCATACAATGAATAATAATTCTTCTACCTTGGGATTGCTGTCCAGTTTATGACATTTTGCATTTTCAGTGTCATCATCATAATCTGTATAGGTGTTTACTGTATCTTTACGAAATCAACATCCAGCTTCATTAAACATTTTTCAGATGCATAGCTAGTGTTCTCTATAAAATTACCTTCATCATTTTTGCCATCGCCAATTGTTCCTACGGAATATGACTGAACTGACTTTTCGAGGTCTCTATGTATAAGAGATCAATCAATGCATTATTGCATTTATCCATAAATTTCAAAACTTTCTATGAGATTTCTGCCATTGACCAAAAATACGATGAGACGAATAGGGTCATAACGACAAACAACTCTTCATAGACGTCCCCTTGGCAGAAATCACCCGCGAATGGTAAAATGAGTTCTGAGGGGCAGCTGAACTTCTCCTACTAGGCGGGATACAATGCCTGCAAGAAAGAAAGAACTAGTTGTACTTAAGGCGAGCAAATCAGTCGCAGCAGCTTAGTAGTACAGTGAATGTTGACTCTTCCAAGTCAGCAAAACAAGAAAAGAGGTCTCCGAAAAAAAAAACAAATATTTAATATTTATATCTAGTTCCCTTTTGATTACTTTTCATTCTAAAATAATATTTAATATACAATACATTGTCTTCAATCATATAAGTATATTTGTGTTTTCCAATTTCATAGATTGTGAAAAATATATGAAATTTACATCAACCAAGTGAACAATTTTTAAACAAAAATTACTTTATTCAGACATAACAAGTCAATGCAAATACAATATCAACTCAACTAACAACTGTTATTTCTTACGTGTACAAAACCCAAGTGCACTCAGCACAACCATTTGATAGTTCGCCAACACTACGCCAAGAAGTTTATTATTATTGTTACCACTTACAACACTTCCGATTTTACCAAGAAGAAAAAACGACAATTGTAGCTCTCAGCTTAAATTTTTCTCCAAAAAAGTCTTTTATTATATCGCAATGGATCTTAATCAAAAAATTAATGGTATGTTGTTTGTTTTTTTGTTTGTGAATATTCTTGATATTTGATTCGATATTATTTCGCTTCATTGCAGGTGATGAAAAGCGTGATTTTAAACAAGCATTGGATGAGATCACGCGATTGCTTAGCGAGCAAAAATCTACAGCTCGCAAAATCATAGAAATTGAACAAACTGGTGCGGTCAAAGGGCAAGTGCAAGGATATGGACAAGGACTTGCAACTGGAAATGTTCAATTGGATCCAAATGCAGATGATCCAAATTGCGATGGAATCCAATATGTTATTGAAATCAAGAAGCTTCAAGAGGAAAATGAACGTATGGTTCGTCGAATCTTACAGATGTTCAAGATGAATTTGAGAGGGGATTGTGGTATAGCATTTCTATTGACTTTACTACAAAATTCCGGTGGTTTGCCAGAAGATACAAAAGCTCATATCCAAAATATGTTAAATATATATAATCAAAATACAGAACGTGTCAATAAGATGATCAGTGTAGTTAACAATCGGAAGAATAAATGGGAAAAGAATAATAATGAAGAAGAAGAAGATGATGAAGTGGCCAAGAAAAAAATTAAACTTGAGTTGCAAGAAGAGGAAGAGGAAGTCGTCAAGAAAGAAGATGAAATAGAGATGGAGGTAGATGTAGATGTAGACGTGGAGAAAGAGAAAGAGGAGGAAGTATAGAAAGAGAAATGAGATGAATCGATGAAAAAAGAGGAAAAGCAGCGTGGTGAAGAAAGAAGTACGAATGCAGTAAGAAGGTGAAGAATGATAAGATGATGTAGAAGGCGATGGCGAAGGAGAACCAAGAATGGTGAATTAAATAAAAGAAGGGGAAGAAAATATACATATAAAAATCTGGTTGTTTCGATATATTCTAAAAATAATAATTAAAATAAATATGTATGCATATTTATGTATATTAATGTATTCGATTAAAAATAAAAAAAAAAACTGTTTAATTTATTTTTTTCTCTATAAACATACTTATAAGATTTATTTATTTTATTTATAAGTTTTTTGTCGGTTTATCTGTTCCTAGAAGAATCCTGTTTGCGAGAGTCAACCCTAATATGCATGTTGTGTTTGGTTTAACATCTCACCTTCGTACATGGAAGGAATAAGGTTTAAGATCATGCACAGGCTTACACAGAACTCCACAAGGCAACTTTATAAAATTTGTTTCAAATAATGCTGTTTATGAGGCAGCACAAGTATATAAGTAGAATAGACAACTTCATAATAAATCTTAAAAGATGCATTTCTGGCGGTTGTTCGAATAACCATATACCCCTCGGTCCCCATTCCACACCTACCTTTTCCTAACAAATCCTGTTTTTATCTTTAAGTTAAGTTTAAATCTAAGTTTTACCTTAAAAAAAAAAAAAAAAAGTATTTCATGATATCAGCGAAAGTGCAACAATTTCATCAAATAAAAAAAAGTTGAACATATTCTATGAGGTTTGAAACACTTCATGTAGCCTTAATGTCAAGTATTTTCCAAGCCATCAAATACTACATGTTGTCCACTCTTCATCAGTTGCAACAAACTATGCTGCAGTTTCAGTCATTCACTCTGTACTACTAGTTCCCTACATTAGTTTCATTAGGAGCTGACTAAGTCAAGCATATATAGCCATTGGATTGCCAGCAGCCTTACACATTGTATGAATAATGTTGCTTTTCTGGAAAGCCTTCGAGGAACTACAGTCGAACTCATAATCAATATTATTTAGTTCTACGCGCAGTGTTTTCAAAAGAAATGTTTGTTGTGTAAGTCGAAAATTTTCTAGACATTCGGCAGTTTCCTATTATTTACCGACATTTGAATGAGTAATGGATTTGGTCAAAAAATATTTTCTAAGAAAATGACCTTACCCAAAAATCTTCAAAGTCCAGCGATCTACAGGGGTAGGTCATACTATATTCAACCAACATTTCAAAGAGAGGCCCGCTAATTAAAGAAAGAAAAAACAAGTAAAGAGAAGATTAACTTTGGCTATACACAAATACTGCGTTAATACAATAAAAAAAAAAATTAAATGTGGTTCAGATCTCCTCATCATCTTATAAGAAGCTTAAGGCCTTGATGATATAGCTTTTACCTAGTTTGTAACCTATTTGTAATAGTTCGAAAGCTG
>JAWNKV010000759.1:0-51487 GCA_035041805.1 Amiota mariae
TTCCTCAGATAGCTCTTAAACAGGAGATATTGCTTACCAGGAAGAAGCCATATCATTTTGTAGAGTAGACCGTCTATCCATACTCTGTCAAAGACTTGTATGACGTCCAGGGAGACAGCAGAACAATACATTCTGGACGCCACCTACCTCCAACACTCTACACAAAAATATTCTTTCGAATATTTTGGAGAATGTTGGAAATAGGCTTATCGGCCTATATGACCTGATAATGTTCTCCGGCTTGCCAGGATCCTGGATCATGATTACTGGAGCACACTTCCACTGACAGGGGAAGTGGCAAATCCTTAGCATGGCACTGAACAGTATCACCAGGAACAACACTCCTTTATGGGGAAGGACCTTGGCCACCTTCGCGTCAATCTTGTCAAATCCTGGGGATTTTTTTAACATGCAAGTTTTTGATCTGCATTTCGACTTCTGCAGGAGTGACGTGTCTGATGGGGCTTACAACCAGCACATTCTCCGAGATAGCTTTAGCGGTTTCGTTCACATTATTGTCATCAGTAAAATTGAGATGTGTGAAACGATTTCCCAGCTCTTCTGCAAAAGCTTCCGCCCTTTGGCTTTCAGTACGACACCAGCGGTTCGATGCGTCACGTTCTGGGGCATGTCTGTGCAGTTGCTGTTTGACGCATTTCGTAGCTTTCTATAAGTTGAAACCTACTTTTTATTCGGATCTGCGCTAAGCTAAAGATTGTCAAAATATGCTTATCGTATCTCCGTTAGTTTCTGCTTTAGATCCTTGGCAGTTCTCCTCCAGGAAATTTTGTCTCGCTCGTTTCGGCCCCGCATATAGCGCCGACGCAAACTGCGCTTGTACCTCACCAGTTCAAGAACCTCTGGTTTAAAAGTGCCAGAGGCTACCTGGGATGACAAGGCAGCTGTTTTCAGGTGGCGTATTCAGCACCTTCATATATTTTGCGTGTGAAGATTTCTGCTGCATCATTGATGTCCTCCGCTGTATTCAATTCCATGTTTAGATTTATGTTGTCATCAATACAAGTCTGGAATTAGGCAATATTTTTATGCCTTGGAAACAGTCTAGTTCTAGCTTTATAGGTATCAGCTGTAGCACACAATTCGACAATAAGAGGAATGTGATCGGAGTTGAGGTCTGGGGTCTCCCTGATTGCTAGTCAGTTCGATGGAATTTCGCAATAAACTACGAAGTCAAAAACGTCCGGACACCTCTGATTATCGTAAGGATACAAGGTTGGCACTCCAGTGGCCAGTACCTCTCTTATGCTATTGACGGTTGAGTTAAATAGCTCTCTATCTCTCGGTGTAGCTACCCTTGAGGCCCACATTCGATGTTTTGCGTTCCAATCTCCCCATATCAAGAATTTTGGGCCAAGATTGAGGTATAAGTCATTGAAATCCAGTTCCACTTGTTAGTTCAAAAATAGTGGTGTATACTTTCACCCCGGCCACTTGCATTGAATCTTTACGAATCGAAGCAATTCCATGGTGGTGAATGCCCGAGCGAATGATAATTGCAGCACCGCCATGCATACGATTGTCATCCGGGTAATTATTTGAAAACCCTGCAATTTGAAGGAACTTCTGCAACACAGATGTGCCTCAGAAATTAGCATAACATCAATGGCATTAGACACCATAAATATTTGAAGCTCATTTTTACGTTGGGAGACGCCATCCATATTCCTATATTTAGGTTTATTGTTGACATTATTTGGCTAGCAGGGCGTGGATTGCAGTAAGCATTTGCACCATTTGTCCGAAGCAATTCTATTCTGTAATTCAGAAGTTGAATCTGTTCAACCAGCCGCTGTAGAGACACATTAATTTGATGTTGATGGTAATTTTGCGAATGCTATTGTAGTTCTTTCGATTGTTGATGTTGTAAATTGAGATGCTGTTTCCCCAGTTGCTGTTGCTGTAGATTGTGTTGTGATTTACTTTTTTGTTGGGAAGATTCCTGTAATTTCCGCTGATGCAGATATTGAGGTTGTTTCATCTGCTTTTCTGATTTTCCTTGGCTTATCTGCTGTTGCTGTTATGATTGCTGCTGTAATAATTGTTGCTGAGTTTTACGCTGTTGTTTTTGTTGGCGTTGCAATCTTTCTTGAGCTGGTTGTTTACATGCATTTGCATAAGAAACTCCTGATTGACTGTTAGTAGTTGGGGGGAGATGAGCAGGAACCGGCTTCAGACGTGAATTCGGCGCTCTTCTTGCTACCATCTCCCTATAGACGATGCATCTCTTATAATTAGCCGTGTGTGTCTCATCGCAGGGAGCACACTTTGCAGGATCTGCCATAGGTTTCAGGCAGGAGATCGATGTGTGATTACCACTGCACGATGGCACTGAGGAATATCTTTGCGATTATGAGGTGGCTCCATTTGGACTACTCCCCGACATAGCCTTCTGATGTTCAATATATCTTTATTGTTGGGACTTGGCGCAATATCCACCAAAAATATATTAAGTGGCCGACCATCAGCTTTGCTAATGGGGTTGTGTGTTGCGAGCCCTGTGTCCCATCTGGGCGAGCTCATTTTTAATATTGGCAGCAAGTGTGGTGCATTCCCCTCATTATAATCCTATACGAACGCTCATCCTTTAATTGGTATGTGTGGTAACTTTTTGCTTATCTAGATTTACAGTAATGTTACGATACGCTTCAGTTGTACTCTGACTTCACCCCTGTTTTAGTAACATATGAGTTTGGCTCAGACTACACGCAGAATAAATGTTCAAGAAAAAACCACACGATCAAGGTTTGTGGAAGGGAAAAAAAATAAATATTTGTGAAAATAACACAATTTATAACTGTTACGCTGTTATCAGTGATGAAATGTACAAAAGAAATGACCGATTAGCTGGAATAATAACTTTCTGTGGTCAAGACTGCACTCAATGGGAGTTTGATTGAGCAAAAAAAAAAAAAAAAAATTTAGAAGATGAAGATGTTTGTTTATGGCTTTCTAATACATTAACACCAAAGAGAGCAAACACAATTTCGTGAGCGTAATCAGTAACAATAACCAAAGAAAATCTAGGAAAAAGCACAGCATTGACAACAAAAAACGTAAAAAAGTTTTGTGCTTAGCCTTGCAAAAACTTAATACTACAAAATAGTATATTAACTTTAAAAAATGAAAAAAATAAGTATGCAATTTTGAGCATTAAGATTTATTTGTTCTTTTAAAAAAAAGTTTATTAAAATTGATTCAGTATATTATGCCCCAAATGAGTAAATGTAAAAAAAGTAAAAAACTGTCTGTATCTCCAAAACTACGCTCCCTACCGGAGCCAAAGTAGATCAAAACCATCTAATTACTCCATAAGTGCAACAAAAAAATCATCAAAATTGGTTCAGAAGAAGAAGATAGAAGATATAGAAGATGATGACTGTTTCTTTTTGTAAGTCGACGCATGCATTCGAATACACATAATATTGCACTAACACTATGATAAAATTTTATACATCAGTTCCCAGTCAATATTTGGAAGATTGTTTTAACAAAAATCACCTTGCTGAGTCTTATTCGAGACGTTTTGATGATTAAAAAAATATTAATTCCATGTAATGTAAAGCAATTACAAATTAATCATGCAGGGGATTGATTTGTGATTGTTTCGGCTGTTGTATGCGCCGCTGGACTCTGCAATCCGGTTTTTGTTATCTATGTTCTAACGGTACTTATTTTATACAAATATCAAAGCACATGTCAAATTCTGTGTTTCTCTTCATTAATATCAGTTGAAGCGTCGTATACTGTACAGCATTTGGAGTGAGAGTATTTAATTAAATAAGCTAATGCCAGCCAAACAATTGAAAAGATTAGCTAAAAAAGAAGCCGAAAAAATAATCTTCGCAAAAAAAGAAAAAATTGTTTCAAAGAAAAATGTGCACCAAACCAACCAAACATTGAAAATAAATTTCTGTTTCTGTTCTTCTGATACAGGCTTGCCAACTTAGGGGTATTTTCAAAAGACATTATAAAAATTTTCAGAAACAATTCATTGCAAAAACAGAGCACATTTTATAAGAGCAGTCAGCTGGAAGGGAACCAGCAGTAAGGCAAGCGCCGAAAAGGGATTCCTTGTCACAAACATTAAAAGTAGGTACATATCTATGTTATTGGGAAAATAAAATTTATATTTTTTGTTTTAGACATTTGTCATGTCAAATATAAGTGCACAGACAGGACATGAATGTTCTTCTTCAAAAGCATTTTGTACACTCTAAAGATAGGGTGACAAAAAAAAACTTCAGGTTTTTTTTTTTTTAATTTTGTAAATTTTTATAATTTAAATATTTCTGAGGGACTCCTGAGCTTATGTGTGAATGGTTTGATGGTGAGCCATTTATACCAGTGTAGAGAAATCTGTTAGCAAGGAAATTTTGTATTATTTTTATAAGATAGATTGGCGTATTGCCATAAAGTGTCAATGCTGCTTTATTGTCCAGTGTTACCATACCGACAGATTTTTTGTTATGAAGGCTCTGCTTCACAAATTGCCTGAATTTAAGAAGTGGGTGGATACAGGTTAGCTCTGCTCTACCCAAATTGTTCAGCTGGAAGGATGCGATGTATGTTTAAGTGATTGTTGAGCCGTACTTGGAGAATTCTTTCAAAACTTTCGAAAAGCAATTAAGTAAGATTATTGGATGATAGCTTTCAGGTGAATTTGGTTTTCCAGGCTGGTGTATAGCAACAACTTTTGCTATCTTCCAATCCATGCATCGTACAATAGCGATAAATGGACAACCACATTTTTTGGTAAGTTTTTGACACAGATGTTTTGAATGCAGTCAGAACCAGAAGCTTTTTTAGTTTTAAGATTATTTATTATATTGTGTGTTTCAGAACAAGTTATTTCCGAGAAAGGGTAACAAATGACTCCTCAAGAAGAGTCGCGGCTAAGATACCATTTTCTCCCGACATAAGTATCATTTATGATCAGAAAATGAGCGCATTTATGACTATTTCAATCAGTCAGGCGACTCGAAAAATTCTCTAATCTCATCGGAAATTTCACAGGAATTCTTGTCAAATTTGAACGTGTGTAGAGTGCTTTATATTACAATTTGTTCTAGTCCACTCGGTATGCTTGGTGTCATTATACCGTTACTTTACTTCAGTGCTTGCTCTGGTTTTATATTTTACTTCATACCAGAACTCAAGCACTGTCAAGCATTATAGCGAAAGCTTTTCAAATGGTGCATTGTTTGTTGTTTTACATCAAGTAAAAGTTTCAAATAGAACATTATAATTCGTCGTGAATGCTACATTTAAATACAGTGCTTGGAACTACTATGCAGTTGTTGTTGTAAAAATTAATAAGAAAAGGGAGAGTGTAAAGGAAACGGAAATTTGTGTGCAGTAGAGGGAACAAAAAAGAAAAATTTGAAAAATAAAAGAATTAAAAATTTAAAATTACGTTAACTTAATTAAAATTAGATAAAAATGGGTAAAGTTCTTAACCTATATCACGCCATAAGAAGAAAGCTACCTCTATCGAAGCCATAAGTGTCGGTCTTATGGGACAGGTGAAAAGGTGAACCGTGTTGTGAGGAGAACCACCACACTGCGGACAGCGATCATTGTCAGAAAAACCAATACGCTTCCTGTAGCACTGGAAGACAAGAGACCAACCCGACCATAACTGAGCTAAGGTGGTCCTAGTACTACGCGGGAGTCGCATTTCACTATCATCAACAGGTGGAGGACGGCCTCCTAACACAACATTATTCTAGTGATTCGAGAAAATATTTGTGATCTCAAGGTTCATCCCCGCTAGACGTTCATGACTTGGGTCAGTAGCCCGAATCTGATCTCGTAAATTTGCTAAACGTGCAGCATCCGCAAGGAAATTCGGTCTTAAAAGAGGAAATTTACCTGCAGGAATATGCTTCTTTGCGGCTTTATTGATGGCGTACCTGAAAACTTTTACTCCTTGTCTAGTATCATTCGGAAAGAGGAACCGACTGAATGTATCGACGCCCGAAATTCTGACCAATTCTCTTTTCCATGATTGATATGAACTCGATTGTAACAAGTGAAAAAACCGTCAGGTTTAGCTATATCAACAAGAATAGGAATAGGGTCAGAACTCAAAGGAATATTGACAGACCACCCGAAAAATGCTAAAAGCGGTGTACTGACGATGGTAATGTCAGGAGAGCTGGCACAGGTAGGACTCATCCGGGTAGCGGAATCTTCATTGATCACGCTAAAATCAGATTGATCAATCTGATCTGCAATGCTTACACCACGATAGTCAGTACCCAATGGGCAGAAAAAAAGTTCATGATGTGCATTCAGATCACCTAAGATGATACGGTCCTCCACGAAGGACAACCACCTTGACGCGGTGTGGAGGCTTGCACTGCAATGACTCAACTAACTACGCTGACGGAGAATTCTCGTTCTCCGATAGGACTTGCCATGTCAGAAAGGTAGCTTGAGGAGTGGTAACCAAGAGTTGTCCGCCACCCCCTTATCCCCGGCGCATTGCGTGTCTCCACTCAAGGGGAGTTCTTCCGCCTGCGCGAATTCCTGGCACGATCACTGTTTTTCCACGAACTACGCCTACCTCACTGTTTCTGACTTTGATTTCCCCTATGCTGGTAGGCTGTGGCCTCCAGCCCTATTAACACCGGGGTGAAACCTTGTGCAAACGGCTCTGGTCTAAAGCCACAACCTGTCTCCGTTCCGTTAAAACCGTGGCGGATCTCAGAGTAAGTTTCCGATTCCGTCGCCATTAAGTTGGCGGGGTAGGCCTGGTTGAGTATCACTCCCAGTTAGCACTGGTCTGGCTCTGAGTATACGACCCCATAAAGGCATATGCCAACCATAGCATGGCCTCCCTGCTTTTGCATAGATAACCATGGGACCTTTTTCGGTGACTACACTTTCGGGTCGGGATAGTGGCTTTGAGTTGGAACTCAACAGAATGAATACATCTTTATGACCTCTAAAAAATGGGAAGGCCCACCCGAAAGGGAAACCTGCTCGTCTGGTACGGCAAAAGTCGACCAGTGGCGCTACGCCTAAATTGTTTGGTTGATCCATGTCCAAACCTCAGGTGCGACCAAGCATTGGCACGAAGCCACGCTCGTCTTCGGTCACCTCACACACCTCTAAGGTCAGCGCAACAGAATAAGTGGACCCATCCTCATCTGCAGGGGCTGTAAAAGTCACCCCCCTCACCGCCCGCTCTAAAGACATTGCCCAAAGCAAATCTAAAGACTCGGGCTCAAGCCTTCCGGCTGCCTCTGATGTCCGTCCGCACATTAGCGCGTCCACTCGGGCTTATATGACCGGAAGATCTGCACACAAAATCCACAGCAGACTTCAAGCTGTCGACCTGCAGCTATCGCGTGGGCCCAAAAAAATGTGGAGGCTCGCCCAACCAACTCACTTGCTACTCAGAAACGACAAAGGTCGACTGAACAACACACACAATCGGTACCACCGGATACCAAGAAACCAAGAATTACGGTACCTCGTCGCACCAGACGTTTTAACGAGGTGGCCAAGGACAGCCTCATCTGGGCAATGATTGACGGGAGTAATGCAGATGGCACTGTCTCCCCAGCAAACTGGGGACTGGTTGAAACTGCGCTCCACAAAGTCCACAGAGAGATCATGGTCTCCAATCCAGGTCCCTCACCCAAATGTCGGGATCCCGGCTGGTACTAGGGTTAAGCTAGTGGCCTGCTCAGATCAACGCTCAGCGGATCTCTATAGGCAAGCCATTGGTAGGCTAGGAGAGCTATGGCCAGGAGCCAAACTCTCAGTGGTCACCAAGGACCGAATCCCCAACCACTCACGCTCTAGAACATAGATTCCTGCTGAGCCTTCCTCGCCAGAGGATATCCTCGAGCTATTGAGGATGAGTAACAGCGACATGCCTACTCATGATTGAAATGTTACCAATGTTGATGAACCTAAAAGTCAGCTGCGCGAAGCGCTCATTGTGATAAATGAGGAGTCGCTCGCACCAATCACCACAACCAAAGGGGAGAACAACTACGGTTTCGAGACGGTCACCCTTAAAGTGTAAAAAAGCGACGAGCTGCGTACCAAACCAAAGGTCCAAATGATTGAGCCTCAAGCTAATACTGCACCTCCGCATTATATGATAAACATATAAATTGAAGTGAAACTTAAACTAAAATAAATTAATTACAAAAAAAAAAAAAAAACAGAGAAACAAACAATAAATAGGAAAAAAAACAGATGGTAAAGGTGACCCAAATCAGCGACATCCAGTTCATCCAGCCTGCAGTGTGATCAGGAGTCCCGTGGGCATCGAATGACGATGGTATTAATCGATGATGGCGATATCTCGGGTGAGAGAACATGATAGAATTTATTATATGACGTGCATTAAACTCGGAAAGGATCGTGTAGGGCATAGTTAGAAGTGCATCTATTCAATGCTAAAGGGACAAAATTTCTGGTCGGACGACTAGGGACACAAAAGTTTAACTGATTCAATAGCTTAGCAGAATCAATTTCCCCAACTATGAGTTCATGAAGAAAACTAATTCCAAGAGCTATCCTACGATGCACCAAAGATGGAAGATGGATAAGAAGGAGCCCATCAGAGTAAGATGGCAAATGCGAATTAGGATTCCTGTTTAGTTCTCGAAAGGCAAACAATAGAAATTGTTTCTGTACTGACTCAATTCGAACTTGATTATTTATATATTGCGGTGACCAAATGCAAGAGCAATACTCGAGGAGTGGACGTAAAAGAGATATAAAAAGAGTCTTTGTGGTATAAGGATCATTAAATTCAATAGACCATCGTTTAATGAAACCAAAAACACTCTTCGCTTTATTTACGATAGAAGAGATATGGTGGTTAAAACACAGCTTGGGATCAAACTGGACAGCGAGGTCATTAAAAGTAGAGACTCGTTCGAGTTGGACGTGTTCAATCGTGTATGTAAACAAATGAGGTTTACACCGATGATACGTCATGAACTTACATTTGGAGATATTTAGATATAAGTAATTAGCAGAACACCAAGAATGTAAAGAATCAAGATCCTCTTGGAGTCTGAGATGGGAGGCACCATCATTAAATGAAAGGCACAATTTTACATCATCAGCGTACATGAGGACACGAGAATGTGAGATAGAGAAAGGGAGATCATTTACAAAAAGGTTAAACAATAATGGATAGATGGCTCCCTTGAGGAACTCCAGAAGTGACAAAGACTGGACCAGAAAGAATGGACTTAAATAACACTCGTTGAACCCTCTTTCTCAAATAAGATGCAATCCAACAAAGAAGATGTTGTGGAAAACCTAAAAGGTCAAGTTTATGTACAAGCAGATCATGATTAACAGAATCAAACGCCTTACTGAAATCAGTGTAAATAACATCAGTTTGACGTTTGTCCCTAAAACCAAGATTTACAAAAGATGTAAACTCAAGCAAGTTTGTAGTTGAAGAACGCTTTTGTATAAAACAGTGTTGACACGGAGAAATAATTGTTTTACAAAAGTGACAAAACGTTGAAGTGAGCATTTTTTCAAACAATTTTGGGATTCAAGAAGTTTAGCAATACCCCTGTAATTGGATATGTCAGCTTTGTTACGTTTTTTGTGTAGGGGAATAATAAAGGATTCCTTCCAGATAGGAGGGAAAGATTTATGATGGAAATGAGGAGCTCTTCTTAATGGAAGAGCCTTAACCCCCGCATCGCTACCTGGTTCTATACAGCCATAGTGGAGCCCAACCTTCTATATGGAGCCATTTTCTGGTGGCCGCCCTGTCTTAAGGCAGTCAACCAAAAACCTCTTGACAAAATCAGGAGAACGGCAGCCATTATGATATCAGGGGCCCTTCAGACCATTTTCACCAAAGCGCTGTTTGCAATCCTCAACTGTATGCCAACTGGTCTTCTGGCTGAACACTATGCCAAATGTTCTGCTATTAGACTTAATACAAAAGCTCGCTAAACTAGTCATATACAGGGCCATGCAATCATTCTGGGACGCGGTCCATCTGTCCCTGTGGTAGTCGACTATGTATGCCCACACCTTACTTTAACCGGAAATTCTCCACCCACAATCCCAGTGGTCACGGACTGCCGTTCCTCCCTAGATACTCTAGCCTGTCGTACACCCATGCTGCGAAGCTGACGAACTACTAAAAGAAGGGACGTCCCGTGTGAATGTAAGGTCTCCTGCTGGAATTCCACTAGCTACAGTGAAACACATTGTTAAGAAATTCTGCCATGTTAAAGCTAATGCTCACTGGGTAGAAGAAGACACTTGCAGCATAGCTTGGCAAACCTGGTCTAACATGAACGGGAAACGAATCGGCCAGCTATTCAACCTTGGCAGAACCTCGATTAGCAATACCATAAACGTACTAACGGGACATTGCATCATAGGCAAATATGCTGGAAGACTTGGTCTTACGCAAAACGATTTTTGCCGTAGCTGCGGCTCAGAAGAAGAGGAGGAGACGGTGCTTCTCCTGATGTGCCAGAGTCCATCCCTCGCCAGAAGAAGACAGAACCACTTAGGCTCTATGTTCCTCTCCAGCTAACCGAACTATCACTCCTACCAATTAAGGACATAGCCAGGTTCATTTCGGAATCCAAGTGGTTCTCCGCACCGGACTAAAGAGTGTCGTGTCAACACTTTGCTGGTATCACAATGGGCCATAATGTTTTTTGTGCCTAAGTGAGCCTCTCGTCTGAGGGCTGCCACGTTTATCTAACCTAAGATGATACGGTGACCACCGTGAAGCACATGACCTAGCTTTGGATGATAGCCTGGAGCACAACAGTTAACCGTAGGAATATAAACGTTCACCAGCTCAATTTCAACATCGCCGGTCTTTATAGCCAGGCATTGAGTCATTAAGAAAGGATCAGAGGGACTGACAGAAGGAAGGGAAAAGGTATAATATTCACCGTGCGATGAACAATGAAAATCAGACCACCCCCACTATTCCTACTTCTGTCTTGCCTAACCACACAATAGTGCGCAAGGGATGTCAGACCACATGAGCTAGTTAACTTAGTTTCCTGAACAGCTGCCAACAATATTTTATTCCGAACCATATAATCTGCAATCTCCACAATCTTGCCACGCAATCCATGACAATTCGACTGCATAATCCTGAAAGAATCAAACAATTGAGATGACGTAAGGCTGCGAGCACGCGGTGTTGACAAATTTTGCGGCGGAGAAAGTGGAGGTGACAGTGTTCGGTTGGAAAAATGGTGACAATGACCGGATGGAAAATGGTGAAGCGTTATCGGTTAAAGTCCAACAACAAGGCGCTATAAAGTCAAAAGTCCAATCCCTTCGAAATCTAAGGCCAGCACAACGCCTTATATGACACAACCTATGACAATTATTGCAATCAACTGAGACAATATTGCGTTGTATTGCATTGGCACAGATGGGACAAATCCGTTCCATATAAGAAGCAGAATTGCGACTTACAATACATTTTGCGGGGCTACCAAATTTGTGAGCGGTTGTGGCAACGACTGAAATGAAGTACCCTGTTGTTGTGCATAACAAGGTGTAACATACTGCACTGGCCGACCTTTCAAGGAATTTAACCCAGAACAATTCGTAAGATGAGACCATTCAATACAGCTAGAGCACTGGAGGCAGAACTCTTACCAATCCTCTTACTGCACACAGAACAAACCAAATCATTGGACCTGGATTTTGTTCAATACCAGCACGGATTAAGAAGGTATTGAGCAAATGCGCTGGTAACAACTGCTCTCCTCGGGAAAAAAGGCATGCATGCATACATACCTGTAGCCTCGCGGCTGAAGTGAGTGGTCCTTGTTGCCGAGTACTTCCGGGACGTAGACCCGACCACTCGAGAGAAACGCTATCTCTGGACGCACAATATTCTTGATGCTTAAAACAAGCTCTCAAGGAGGCTAAGAGCGAGTATTTTGACTATCTTCTCCGCAATACGGATCCCAACAAAAATCCTGGCTTCAATATTTGGAGGCGACGCGAAACATCAAGAGGAAGCCGTTGAAGCAAGTGACTATCTGGCTGATCATGAACCATGGTGTCTATCTATCAAAGAGAATGTAGATACGTTTGCTGATGAATTAGAAGACCATTTTTTCCCGTTAACTCTTGCTGATCCACAAGATGAGGACCATACCAGAGCCTTCTTATTCGTTCTTTGTCAAAGCTCATCTCCCATAATGCACATTACACCTGCTAAGGTATGCAAGCAGATTTGAAATATTAAAACCAACACATCTCCTGGATATGATAGTGTTGATGGTAAGGTTGGTAAAGTCGTTCCTAATCATGGTATCCTTTTTCTTGTTCTGCTCTTCAATGCAATTATTCGTCTACATAATTTTCTTTCGCAATGGAAGTTTGCGGCCATTGTTATGGTGCCAAAACCTGGCAAATCAGAAAATAACATCAAGTCGTACAGACCGATAAGTTTTCTGCCTGCATTCTCCAAAGTATTCGCAAGAATACTTCTTGGTATAGTAGTGCTATCCTAAATCACCAGTTTGAGCTTAGACATCGATATGGTACCATTGAACAGGTTCACCGCATTGTCAGTACCATATTACAGGCTTAGGAAAAGAAAATGTTTCTTGACGTGGAGCAGGCTTTTGACTGGCATGATGGATTGCTTTGTGAAAATTAAGTCACTCCTCCCTACGCAATTTTTCTACATCCTCAGGTCATACACATGATACATCGATCGTTTATGGTTGAAGTCCGTGATGAAAGGTCTTCTATTCGGAGAATTCGAGCTGGTGTTCCACAGGACAGTGTCCTAGGGCCAGTCCTCCACACGCTATTTACATGGGATATGTCAACGCCAACTGATACAAACACCTTCGCTGCCACGTATGCGGATGACAAAGTAATCTTAGCGAGTGATACTTCATGTGATCTAGCTGCTGCCATCTCCTAAAAGTCTCTTGATGAATTTGACGTCAAAAGAAACGGTTATTGATAAGCAAAAATTATAAGCAAACTGAATTGACTGCGAGTTCCTCTACAAGTACTCCATCCAATGTTTTAAATGGATGTTTTCATTAACACCAGTTAAAACTTTCGTAAGATTAGCTTCTTAACTCGACTAATAGAGTGTACCATACATATCAGTTGAAACAGGAGACAGCTTATCGAATTGTCATAAAGAACTTACATCATTTCATACCAACTGAACACATAGAGGATGAGTTGGATAGACTTGGTCATAAAGCCAGACGCGTCACCAAAGCAAATAGTCGCATAAATAAGCAACCGCTTTCCATGTTTTTTTTTGACCTGGAACCTTGTGTCAACAATAAAAGTGTTTACAACATAACGCGCCTCTGTAGTGCTCTTATCAAAATCGAAGCCCCCAAAAAATTCAATGACTTAGTACAGTGTCACAGGTGCCAGGAATTTGGACACACAAAAGGGCATTGTAACAAGCCATTTAGATATGTGAAATGTGCATTAAATCATAATTTTCAACCTATTTTCTGATCACTCGGCTGTAATTATCCTTCTAAATATCCCAGTCGATCTAAAAATTCGATATGAAATAATCTACCATTACCACAATTTCATTTCCTGAGATCAAACTTGAATAATGGAAGATTTGATGTCAGAGTTGAAGATGCCTATTCGTCGATCAAAATAGTACAATCTGATGTCCCTCAAGGTAGTATATTGGGTCCATTACATTATACCCTTTACACCGCAGATATGCCTAGCCCAACTGGGGAGGAAATGACAATTGCCATCTATGCAGATGACACAGCGATATTAGTCAGGGCATCAAGTATCAGCAGTGCTTCTCAGCTATTAAAACCACAACTTCAAGAGATTGAATCTTGAATGTGTAGGTGGAACATATTGGTAAACACTGAAAAGTCAACACACACGGTTTTCTCATTACGTAAAGGTTCTAGCTCATCGCTCCGTTTATATGGTTATACCAATGAGGGATTGTGTTAAATGTTGACATGAATTTGGACAAAAGACTTTCGTGGAGACATCACATACTCGCAAAACGAAAGCACTTAGATATCAAAATAAAGAGCATGTATTGGTTAATTGGCAAAACATCAAAACTAACCTTGAAAATAAATTACGGCTCTACAAAATCATCCTGAAGCCAGTTTGGACATATGGCATACAGCTTTGGGGAACTGCAGCTAAATCCAATGTCAACATCATACAAAGGTATCAAAACCTAACACTACGCAAACTCACCGGTGCGCCATGGTATATTAGCAACGACGATATATACAGGGACCAACATATGCCAGTAGTCATGGAAGAAATTGTCCGATTTAGCAAGAGGTACGCTGAAAGGCTCAGATCGCACCCAAACCTACTCATACACAAACTTCTCAACACAGACTCCACACAACGCAGACTTAAAAGAAATCACCCTATGGATCTGATTGATAGTAGTTAAACTGGATTTTTCCGTACCTGTGATTTTTTTTCCTTACGTTAAGACATGTCGCATGGTCAGTTTCACTGATCGTTATTATATCTTGCGTCTGGTTGGCGCAAGCAGAGCAAGTCGTTAAGCGCGGCACCTTTTCTATTCTTTGGTTGTCAGATGACTAACTCACTCAATATTGTCTACTTCGCAATAAGCGATCAACCACCACGCATATGCAATTGTCTATTTCTCTCCGCTCTTAGATAACGGTTCTTATTTATCATACTTATCGTGTATTTCATTTGCTATTTACTCTGCCGCGCTCAGGCCACACTAGATAAAGAGCAAGGCTCAGTATGTTTCGCTCACACCAACAGACAGCAAAAGTCAATAGACATCAGGCGCCATGAAACAAAGCAAAGACCACAAAACAACGAAGACAAGAGCAAAGGAAAGAAACAATAACTGCATTGTACAGCTATGTGAATTCCATTATACATAGTAATACATCATGGTGTAAGAAAACAAGGTGCCGTCAATTTTTTACCGCTATGTGTCGATCTCTTCAAATGGTCCTTATTTCTTAATTTTTACGCTGCACAACACTATCATTCATTGTTTACATATTAACATATGTGCATATTTAACTGCCTGAAAATTCTATGAAAAATAGAAAAATTGCTGTGTTGTTTTTTAATTTTTATTTTATTCAATATATTATGTGTCCTACTATGGTTATTCGCTATTTTATTTTAATAATATTATTTTGAACACGATTTCACCGTCACCAACAGAGCTGATCAGAGTGCAAACAATTGACTTTATAACACTTATTTTTACATTTTCATTGCATTTTCGTTGTGTTCAACACTAAATGCGTGTTTTTCAGCGTTTTAATACACTGATGATACTTATTTACTAAAAAATGAGATTGAGCGAATTTTGAGAGCGTAACAAGCCAAATTGGCGTCACCTTGTTTTATTACACCATGGTAATACATCATACTTATATCAATGACGCTACGACACATACATATAATTTAGGTTAATTTGTTACAGTTCTTTTACCGGACTAAATACAAATAAAAGCATTAATAAGAAAAAAAACGTTTGATTGAAATTAAAATTACTATTAATAACTTTTTAAACATTGTATTAGTCATAAATAACCGCATATTAAAATTATGAGATCGATCCAATTAACTCTCTCTCACTTGCACCTATTCGAATGTAAATTGCCTCGCGCTCGCACTTACAGCTACCGTAAAAGCGTCTGACAAGGAGGAGGAACTATCGCAACTGTCTGGCAACTGGGGAAACATCTTCTAAAAGTTACCCTAACAATATACGTAAAATTCAGCTTTTATAAAATGACGAAAGTACAGCTACAATTTATTGAGCATTAAGGGGTCTGGCATTGGGGGACGTGATTTCTATTATTCCGAAGAACATATACAAAAAAAATTACGCTTTATAAAATGACGAAATTTGGTATTTTATGCGCCTTTGTTACCTGTTATCTGGCAAAACCACGATGACCCAAATTTCATAGTAGCCACAACGTTCCTATACCTGTGTTGGAAGCATGCACTGTGAAACTTTCAGCTTTAATAAAATGACGAAAGACTGGCAGTCACGGACTCTTAGACTATAATTATTTTCACAAAACTAACACACATAAGCACACAACACCAAGCAATGTCTGATTTTAAAAAAGAGAAACTTGGCAGGCAAAAAGTTGTGTTTTGTTTTTGTTGTATTTTTCACTTTTTAGGGTTCCGTACCCATAGGGAGTTAACGGGACCCTATTAGAACGACAAATACTAAAAATACACATTTTTAAAAGCATTGGTCTTTAATTTAATCTTTTAACAATTTTTTTTTTTTTTAGTATACTTTTAAGCTGTTAATTGTAGTATACTTTAAGGCTGTTAAATATGCACATAATTTAATATTTTAAGCAAAAAATCTTGTACGATGGTACGGAACCCTCCGTGTGCGAGTCCGACTCACACTTGGCTGATTTTTTATTTTTTAAACTTAAAAAGCTGACTATGGATTGCTTGAATCCAAATTGCGATCAATTTCGCCTCCACTCTCGTTACAACTCATTATTCTGACTAAGCAAACAATGAGGTTTGATCTCACTCAGTTCAAAGTCAATGTAATGATTTGCATTCATTTTTATGCATACGAAATTGAGATTGAGCTCAAGATGTTCGGTTTAACTCGAGTTGTGAGCTTAAGATCAGCAGACTTGACTTGAGCAATTGCTTAGTTTTTATGCATGAGACACATTGTTTTTGAAGAACTGTACTAAGAGTGTATGAACATTTCATGTGTGGATACACATATCGCACACTAACTACAAAATGAAGACAACTCAAATTTTTATTAAAAAAACAACATACAATAATCATCCCCAACCCCTGTAAAAATCTGGTATTTTTTTCTCAACCCTTTACCCAAGAAATACCATTAATTTTCTTTCTTTTCATATACCTTCAATGTGAACATAAACAGTTGTCTCTACAGAAATTTTGAAAATTTTTAGTTATGCCCCTTTTGCAGTTAGGGTGCGATATGTATGTAAATACGAAACTATATTTAAATATACATACAACAAAAAGATGATCAAGACCAATCGATTTTAATGCGTTTGACTACTGAACTAAGGAAACATTCGGTGCTTGTCATGGCTTTTATATCCAATAACCGGTGCTTCATACAATGTTTAATAGAGTCATTTAATTCGTTCTGCAAGTATTCAAGGTTTGGCGCATTCTCCACAAGGGAAAATTTAAGACGTTTTTCTCCGAACTCATCAATTTCCATAGATACTTTTGATGCGTTACGTTTCATCACTCCCTTTAGTTGTTTTTGCATTGTATTCTGATGCTGTCTATTTGATTCCCGCCGGGCGCGGGGCAACGCAAATCGCTTATACATGCTTTGCAACTCAGAAAATGTACATGATTCAATGTTGTCTATATGTATGTGACGCTGTTGGAACAGAGGATATTAAACAGTATTTTTAATAATTATATTTTGTACCTCTTTCAAAATGAACAACATTACATCGGGTGTTAGAAGCTCTGGTAGGGCATAATCCATATTTCTTCATAGAAATAATCATTAGGCTTTTCGCATACTTTTCTTCCGTGGTACTTTGCTTATTTAATTTTGTTGTTAATACATTGTTTTAATAACCTTAGTTTAGATAATCATGAAGGTTTTGTTTTAATATTGATGTATTGATACTGCCCATCTGCATCAGATAATCGGGGTTGTCAGGGAATCAGATTGTTGACGCAATCGGAAATTAAACCGATAAAAAATTAGCGTTGGTCTTTTGTTCTGTGTGTTTGTATATTGCATTGATGCATTGAAATGTAAGTAAATTAATAATTTATTATTATTACATTTTATTATACAAATAAGTTAGTAACATAATATTAGAGAAAAATCACATTTTTATATAAAAAAAATAAAACAAAAACAGCACAAAAACGAAAACAACAACAATTATATAAGGAAATGATAACATAAAGAAATAATTAATAAAAATGTATTACCTAGTTTTCGCATTTCAATATAGTACGTATGTATAAATAAAAGTAAACCCTTCTTCCATATACAATAATTTAAAAAATATATATATACTCTATACTTATGCCCCATTCAGACTGAGCATAAGCAACATTTTTTTATAATGCCCAATTCACACTGCTTAAAAATTGTTGCTTTTCCAGCGAACGTTCACACAGAGGTTTTGCTTGAAAACAAAAAGTTTTGATTATACATAGAAATGGCACGTTGTGGCTAATTGTGATCATTAAAATGGTTAGGATAACTAACCCCAATCTAGACAAACATATTTAATTGTTAACTTTTTGACTTACAATCTATTCTCACTGCAGTAAAAATGCGAATTTTTGAGCGAAATGCGGATTGGAGTTTACATTACATTTTTTGCATTGTTAGAGCATCTTGAAAAGCAGTCTTTTGTTTTGGTTATATGTACACTGAACGTTCCGCTATTTGTGAGAAGTTAATAATGGAAAATGGGATTAAAAATAATTTGCAGTGTGTCCATCTAGTTTTTCCAGTTGTTTTTTTTCCTGCAACGCATTTTATAAAATTTTGACAAAAATTTCAAATTATCCAATTTTCATATAATTGTTTTGCGCGAAACAAAAATTGGTTAAATCGTAGGTGGTATCGCTATACCATCGCACGGCCGAATTTATATTTGCAGGTGAAGCTAATATAAACTTGGCAAAAATATTGTTAAGCATATGTATGGAAGCTTTTTTCACGTTAATAGTTGAAAGATGTCACAAATACATACATACGTATTTTTCACGAAAAAGGTTTTTATAATATCCAGTTTTTTGTACCTCGCAAATATTTTTATATTTTCATATTTTTTTAATAAAAATGAATTTTTACTCTACTGCAAATTTCATAATAATCAGCTGAAAACTAATTGCTAGAACTCAATTGCTTTCTGTTCGTTCATTTGATCGAAACGGAGACATTCGAAAACAACATCCACAAAAAACCAACTAGACTGTTGTTCGACAACTGGGCTTGTCAAATTATAGTGTAGTTAGACTGAAGAAAGAACAAACACAGGGAAAAGTGACGTACTTAAGGGTTATTGTTGTAGAAATCGAAGGAGTTTTTAAACTGTTCAAAAAAATAAACTATTTTTTAAACAACTGTCGACTGGTTGCCTCGCAGCAGTGTTGGGAAATTGCTGCCTTTCTTAGGTCATTTTTGTATTTTTTCGTTGCGCGGTAAACATAAAATAGCTGATCATTGCACGAAACAATTTGAAGTAAATTTTAAATTATAATTTTATTTTCAAATTTTAATAATATAAGAAGCAAAAATGAAAAACAAAACTGCAAGAATACATACACTCCGAACTGTTCTTAATCATGTATTTTTCACACAATTTCCATTTCAATTTCTCACAATTAGTAATAACGTTATATTTATATATATAGCCAAAACAAAAAACATCTGACAGCTTTAAAACACCTAATTTTAAGCAATGTAACCACACGATTAGGGGTATTTTCAAAAGACAGAATCAGAAAAAAATAAAATTGTATTTAAAATATTAAATAATTATTCAATAAAGAATATTACAAAACATAAATTGGTTCGTTTTTTAGGTGGTTTTCTCAGTAACTGTGGCTATTTATAATATTTTTTCATCTGACTTTTGAAAATACCCCTGAGTTGACAGGCCCATCGATCACCTGCTTTCGTTATTAAGGAGCCTATCACGATACAAGTATTTGCACAAATAGTTGATATTTGATGCGTTGCCCATTTGCACAAATTGACAATGTTTTTTTAATATTTTTCGCCAAATACCGTTTTCTTATTTTGTTGGTTGTACACCAACGTTTATTCCCAACAAAAATTTCACAAAATAATTTCGTCGTCCACACATAAATACTCACACAAATGTAGAAATTAAAAAGAAGAACTGGAACTGATCACTGGTACGCCAACTGTAGTGTTGTACATTTGTGGGCCTATTTCTGTGTCATATAAAAGCGTTCGATTGTTAAGATATGACATTATCATTCTGAGAAGGTACTTTGGTACACGGATATTCTCCAAGGAGCATACTATCTTGCACCATCATGCGGAGTTGAACGCATTTTTAATGTCCAGGGTTACTACAACGCAATACTGTTTGGTGCCCCATAACCATCGTTCACCAGCGATTGCATTCAGAGCGATGTCACGGACTCTATTTATAGCATTGATGGTACTCCTGTTGCTCCTGAAACCATACTGGTTGTTATGTAGTTCATTTGGACCTTCTGTTACCATTTCGAGGCGGTGACATATGTTACGCTCCAATATTTTAATCATTATTTCCAGCATACACAGTGGCCTGTATGATGATGGCTGATCCGGTGGCTTGTTACCTTTCGGTATCAGCACCAATCTCTGCCGCTTCCACCAAGAGGGAAAGACACCCTCTTCCAGGCAAGTATTTAACACTCCACTGACGACGTCTGTATTTTTCTGTATAACATATTTTAGAATACTGTTGGGGATTCCATCCAGGCCAGGGGTCTTCATGCTACCTGTTTTTTTGGAGGCGTCTAGAAGCTCATCTGACGTAATTGTGGGAATGGGTTATGAAACAACCTCCCTTGTCCAATGTATAAGTTTATGTTGCGAGAAGAGGTTTCGCACAATGTCTAACATAACCGCTGGATTGATTGACGCTGGGCCGGCGATTCCTCCCAAGCGTCGTTTGACCAGTTTGTATGCTCCTTCCCAAGGGTTGTTGTTGAGGTCTTCGCATAGGTCCTAAAAGTGTATGCTTTTGCTCCTTTGGATGGATTTCCGCAACTCAGCACCTTTTGCATTGGCCTGCCGACGTATACAACTTTCTGTTCCTCTTGCTCTTTGTGCTTGCTTTCTAGAGCTGATGCATTGTGATTGCTGAGTGTGAGGACATCTAGCACTTCCCATTTTAAGAGGTGGGCAAGATAGCTACTGGCAAAAGTGAGCTCAATGAATGGCTTCCCGCGGCTATTCTGGAAAGTCGCCTTGTTACCCGTATTGAGGAGAGTGATGTCTAAGGCGGCAAATGCCTCCAATATAGCCAAGCTTCTAGCATTAGTCCTGGTACTTCCCCATTCAATAGCCCAAGCGTTGAAATCCCCTACAATTATGAGAGTGAATTTTCCACGCGCACTGCATATGAGAACGTCAAGGAACGTATTGAAAGCCGCTAGGTCGTCACTTGGTGGTGCGTAGCAACTAAAAAAAGTGAATCCCTTTAATTTTGGCATAAGCAAATCCCTTGTGGTTCGATGGGCCACTGACTGCTATTGGGAGTTGGCCACAGGCGCAGACTGTAACCCCTCCCGTCTGATCAGTTACCCACTTGTTGTTCGCCTGAGGCACACGGTAGGGTTCACACACGACTGCAATATCAATGCGCCTTTCGCTAATGGTCTGACACATTAGATCCTGAGCGGCCCTGCAGTGATTGAGGTTGATTTGGATCACCTTAACCATTTTGACTTCGTCCAATTCCCAGCATTCCACCAATTTTTGCTAGCAAAGAGTCATCTTTTTCTTCCAAAGCTTTGGTTAAGGCACTTTCATATCCCCTTGCTCCGGTTTTGCTTCCTTCATTTAGCTCCAGAAGCAGTTCTCCTTTGTGGGATTTTCTTAATTTGCTTACCTTCGTGCCGAACTCTTTCAGTTCTGGTTTCTATTTAATCAGCTTCAGCATGTCGGCATGGGCACCTTGCTTGGAGATAACGATGGCATCATGACGTATCCGCTGTGTCTTCTCCGCTTTCTTCTTCCGTGACTTACGTTGTACCTCTTGCCACTCCTTGTCGGGCTTGGCCCTCCTGACCTCTGTATTCTTAATGGTTTCCTTCTTATTATTCTCAACCTATGGTTCCTTGGGTGCACTTTACCCTCCTTTCAGAGGGGGCAGTTCTTCCCTCCGTTATTGTTTCCTCCTGGCAGCCGCTCAGGTTGCATGGCCTTCGTAGGATTAACTCTCACCCGTTGGCCAGGTGGAAACTCCGTTTTGTCACAGTGACGCTTTAGAGTTGGTTCACCTAGAGGCAGGGGCGACATGGGAGCGCTTGCTCTACATAAGCCCGGCGTTGTCTGCGCCTACTTTTCCCTCCTGTTCTCCACTACAGCAGTTCCGCAGTTATCAGCTATATCCTGAGCTGCCATCAGATACAGTCGGCTGATGCTACCGAATGCATCCCTTATAAGCTGATGGACCGTTCTTCGTTTCCCATTGTCCATCATTGCAACCAACTCGTTTATTTTGCAGCCGAGCTGTTTAAAGGGATCCATCGCTTGCGTTTCGCCTTTTGAATAGAGGGCTTAGTAGCCGAGGACTGGAAGGTCCATCTGCTTCCAGCAGATCTAGGACACTACTTTCCTCCACCACGGTCGATGGTACCGACGTTTGTCCTACTGCCTGCTCTATTTCGAACGGAGAACGTGGCATTTTCGTGCTTCTCCGAAATGGATCGGGGACTGCTAAGTAGTCAGTAAAACTTGTAACATTATATGGTACAGGAACCAAGTTGTCCACTCCTGTATCACCCTCCATAGCCGCCGGTACTAGGTTTCCGACACCTTGGACCGTAACAATCACATTCTCTTCCACTTCCATATTTGTTTATTACAGGCGCCCCTGACATGGAACAGACGCTGACCAGGAAGCCGGCGGATGTCAGATTGGTCAGAGTCCAGAAGCGCCGCGTGGAGGCTGCTTGGCGTGTGCTGGAATTTGCCAAGTTAAAGCCAAACAACGACATTGCCTTGCAGTGGCACCCCGTTTCCAATTTGAGTAATGTGTATGAAAAGTATTGTGTGCATACTATGTGTACAATGTGTATAATCGTTGCTGTTGTCGCTCTAAAATAAAATGTATGTTTTTGATGTGAAACATATTTGGTTTCGGAGTGAAATTTGACATTCGCTTCATCGTCATTGCTTAATTTGGACCGCCTGCCATAGTATGCCTTGTTTTTAGGGTTCCGTACCCATAGGGAGCTAACGGGACATAGCATTGTTCTTTAATTTAACGTTTTGTTTATTTTTTTTTTAGTATACTTTTAAGTTGTTAATTGTAGTATACTTTAAGGCTGTTAAATATACACATAATTTAATATTTTAAGAAAAATATCTTGTACTATGGTACGGAACGCTTCGTGTGCGAGTCCGACTCACATTTGGCTGATTTTTTTTTTTACTCATGGAAAACTACAACAAATCACATTTTGAAAAATAAATTTGTTTTTGAGGGTGGGGGTTGGTGGTGTGTGGTCGAACATTTTATATGAAAATTCGCTGTACTTATGAAAAGATTTTGCTTCTTACCATACCATATATATGTATACGAGAATATAAACCCCACCCACCAGTCACTCTAATTCACACACGCATTTATTTATTGAAAATGTTGAAAAAAGCTCAAAACCTCGAACTGGCGTTGATCTTCAGCTCTTTCGTATTAGAAGCCGGTACTTAATACACAAGGCTAACGAGGAGTTAGATTTTTGTTAGCGAATGCATAGTATAAGCTTGATACTGGTTTCGTTGTCGTAGTCTTAGTAAAATAGAATCGTTTTGATATTTCTTACTGCAAGAGATTTGTGTATATTTCCCTTTGTATATCCTCTCTGCTGGCGTCAAGCACACGTACACAAACGATTAAAATCGTTTAACAAGTGAATTGTGGAAAAAGTTTCTAATCAAATAAATAATCAATAATAACAAATTAAAGAGCTGCGCAAGTATTATAAAATTGTTTTGTAATCCAACGCATGTGCTTTCAAATACTGTCCCTCAAGTTCTCTTTCACAACAAAACAAATACTGCAGTGAGAAAATGTTTTGATGTGAGAACGAACAAGCAATAGAACTTTTAAGAACTATAGAACAGAACTGAAGTAGAATCAAAACAAGCAGAACAAAACTGAAGTAGAATCAAACTTCAATGCGTATTATTTTGGAATATAATAACCGATTTTTTTTGTAAGAGCAAAGTTTACAACAACAATTTGTAACTATCACTATGATATTTTATACATCAGTTTTATCGTGTATAGATCGATATAAATTACAAAATGTTCTAGTGCACTCGGTGCGTTTGGTATAATTATACCGTTACTTTACTTCAGTGATTGTTCTGTTTTTATATTTTACTTCATACCAGAAGAAATGACAAATGAATGCTAATGAAAAGAGTTGCATACTTATTTTTTTCAGTTTTTAACTTTTAATATAATATTTTTAAGTGTTAAGTTTTTTGAAAACCACTGCAAGACCAAGCATAAAAAGTTTTGTACGTTTTTAATGCTTTGGTTGTTGTTATTGTTTTATTTTTCCACTCTGAGTACGCACTTTTTGCGATCTTCGTTTCTGTATTTGATGTTCATTGAGAGCGGGACAAGAAAGAGACAGAGTGTTTCGTTGTTTGTGCTTTGCTTTGTTTGTGTTTCGTGTTTGAAGCTATTGATCAATTTTGGTTTGTTGATAAGGGAAGTGGGAGGGTGAAAGGAGTAGTCGCGTACCAAAAACCTAAGTGTGTTCCACCGATTTTTTGTTCTCTTCTTCTTTCGCGTATTTTAACTTTTGTTGAGACCCCCACTCAGAGTGATTAATTTGAAAATATTAGAAATTTGAAAAGTACATATGTATGTAATTTTTGTTATTGTTTTTGCAATTTTTTTTTTCAATTCTTCATTGCTTATGCTTTGCTTCTTCTACAATATTTATAATAAAAAAAAAAAAAAATTCTATAACCATTCATTTGTTCTTAAAAAAAAACAAAAATTTACCGAATCGATTTTGGTATAGGGACTCGAAAGGAAGATGTGTGTGTATGTCACGTGATAGTAGTGTTTTCACAAAGAACATTGTTTACAAAGAAGCTATTAGCACTTAAAAAAATAAATGTATTTTATATAGAAAATGAAAGTTAATAAAATTTATCTATATATATCAAACATTCAGTTTTTCATTTAGTCTTACTAATAGTCAACATGTTTCACATCAAAGGCCCGTGAGTGTTACGTACATTCACTTATTTTTTTTTCTCCGCGGCACACCGAAGAATTAAACTTCCACTGACAATGAAGGAACAAACGTAGAGAGTATAAGAATAAACGTTTCTAGTTATTATACTGAGTATACTAGTAATCAGAAAAAGTATTCCTTACCAATTTAGCACTGATTATTTGCTGGTGTATGATATAATACAAGCAAAGAGGCGAACAGTTACTATATTAACAATGGGAAAGGGAGAGAGAGTTGAGAAAATGAACACATACGTTGTTTTTGTTTTCTTTATCTTTCAAAATATTTTTGGGTTATGTGACCGCTCACTTCACCTCGCTCTCACAGCCTACTGATCTCTTTTCTCGTTCTATTTTTCTATCATACACTTGGTACTATTATAAAAGATTATTGATTACATTAAATATCACTACATATTAGCTGGTACAAATAGTGGTGGGTAATGCGATTGTAACCAAGCACATGTCTATTTCACATAGGTTTTGATTAAAAAACAGATGTTTTTTGTTTTGGTTATACATACAAATAGAACGTTGTGGAGAATTAAAATGGAAGTCTTGTGAAAACTACATGATTAACAACAAATCGCAGTGTACTAGGGGGGACCCAAAAAACGGGAATTACGCTGTGGTGGGGAGGGAGAGTGGGGGAACCTATTGTTTGACCACATGTCCGTCAGTGTCACGCCATCTGCGTCAGTGTGAAAAGTTGTGTCGCTGTGAGTGCATCGGTTCGCCTGTGAGATTTTTTTTTAGTAAAACAACTTTTTACATTTCGGCGAAAACGTAATGGCAGATTGTCGAGAACAACGCGCGGCTGTGAAATTTTGTGGGGAAATCAGTCGCGGAAATTATTGTAATGCTTAAGACTGATTATGGGGATGCTGCCCTAAGTAAAACCAGAGTTTACGAAATAGTTGATCACAAATTCTTAATTTCAGGCCATTCTTACTTACCCAATGATCATGACTTTGGTGTAATAGAAATGGCCATAAAGAAAATAAATTTTAAATACAGTCCAAATGATTATTATAGCGTGATAGCCACCTGCCGCAGAAAATCCTTCAAAGTACACAACATGGAAGAAAAAGATTTTATTTTAACTCAATCATTGGAGAAATGTATTTCAAGAAGAAAAATCAATACAAGCCGAAACGAAGTTAGTTGGTTTAAAATTCAATGGATAAGATTTTACCATGATATTCCTTACAAAATGTTTTATAAAGAAACATTGAATGTTTTACATTTTTAACCTTGGATTTGACACCAAAAAGAGGAAGAGGCGTTATTCACAAACAGAAGTGGATCCGTTATACGTCGATTCTCGTTATGTTACGTCAGCAAAATATAATGACATAATGGACTTGATACATTATATTCCCCCTATACACCACAATTATTTCAAAAATTTAAAACAAAATACAATTTCTGAGGATTTAGTCACTCCTCTTAGTGACGAAGATTAATTTGAAATTATGTACTTTTTCATATGAAATACGTTGTTATAATTTGCTTATTATTTTTGTATTTTATGAACATGGAAATAAAAAATTTTTGAAATCCTATTTATTAAATACATGATATAAATTATTATTATAATATACATGATATAAATTACGAGGGGGGACCCAAAAAAAAAAAAACGGGAACTACGCTGTGGTGGGGAGGGAGAGTAAGGGAACCTATTGTTTTACCACATGTCTGTTAGTGTCACGCCATCTGCATCAGTGTGAAAAGTTGTGTCGCTGTGAGTGCATCGGTTCGCCTGTGAGATTTTTTTTAGTAAAACAACTTTTTACATTTCGGCGAAAACGTAATGGCAGATTGTCGAGAACAACGCGCGGCTGTGAAATTTTGTTTCCTGTTGGGCCGCGGAAACTATTGTAATGCTTAAGACTGCTTATGGGGATGCTGCCCTAAGTAAAACCAGAGTTTACGAAATGTTTATTGAAGACCAACTTCGTTCAGGACGCCCCTCAACGTCAAGAACTGATGAAAACGTCGACAAAATCAATGCCCTCGTTCGTGAAGACCGTCGCCGAACGATCAACTCTGTGAGATGTCAGGAATGTCATGGAGTTCAATTCAGAGGATTTTATCCGAAGATTGGCACATGAGAAGGGTTGCAGCGACTGGTTCTTCCATCACCATAACGCGCCGGCCCACACCGCCCTTTCCGTGAATCAATTTTTGACCAAAAACGCCATGACACCGATTGTTCACACCCCATACTCACCGGATCTAGCCCCCTGTGACTTCTTTTTGTTCCCCAGACTCAAAAAGAATATGAAAGGAAAGAGTTTTGCCACTGTGGAGGAGGTGAAAAAAATCGCTGGAAGGTTTAAAGAACATCCCGATGAGTGAATTTAAAATCTGTTTTGAATAATGGAAGAATCGTTCGGAGAAGTGTATTGTGGTCAATGGAGAATACTTTGAAGGTGATCAAATTTTGGTGTCAAAATATTAAGAAATAAAGAAGTTATGACGAAATTCCATTTCTTTTTTTGGGTCCCCCCTCGTATGCAAACAATTCTTCCAGCTTTTTTTTTCGTTTCTTCTACTAATTTTATTAAAATTTTAAAGAAAATTTTACAATTTGAAATTTACTTGAATTGATTTGTAATTGATCAGCTTTTTAATGTCGAGAATGACCAAAAAATGTCGGAAATGAAAAAACTTGGCAATAGTGCCGCAGAGTGACCAGCATTAAAACTGAGTTCTGGCTGAGTATAAGCAGAACTCAATCAGAACACAGAGTTCTCAATACTACCACAACAACAAATTTCGTTTATTTTCCCTATTGTTGTTTTCGTCAGAACTCTGTGTTCTTCTTGAGTTCTGGAGAACTCAGAATTTTACTCACTGTGGAAACGCTCACCGGTAAAAGCCTACTTTAACATGATCAACAAATATAACAACCTGATATATTACAAATCGATTTTTGTTACTGTCATGCAGCGAAACACAAAAGTTTAAATGTATGAAATGGTAGCTTCATCGCGAAAGCTAGAACGTCAAAAGTTGATCAACTTCGACTTCAACAGACAACATTTGTAAATAGGAAAAGAACTGGTTTGTAAACCAAAAAACAGAACCAAAACTACTGCTTGATGGCGTGGTGAATGACAAAAAAACTGATTTGGTAAATGGCAATTTCTTTGCAGTATTTATGTTAAATTTGATGGCACACTTTCCTATCTATTTAAAAAGTTATTCCAATTCAATTTATTACATAATAATAAATATACATAATTCCTTTTTTAGGGATCCATACTCATAGGGAGCTAACGGGACCCTATTACTGAGCTTATTTTGTCCGTCCGTCTCCTGATCTATCTCATGAACCGTAATAGGTAAAGAGTTTCAATTTTCACAGAGTGTGTAATTCACTTGTGTGTAGAACGACAAATACTAAAAATACACATTTTAAGAAGCATTGTTCTTTAATTTAACCTTTTGTTTAACAAATTTTTGTTTTTTGTAGTATACTTTTAAGCTGTATTTGTTGTTATCCTTTAAGCTGTTAAATATGAACATAATTTAATATTGTAAGCAAAAAATCTTGTACGATGGTACGGAACCCTCCGTGTGCGAGTCCGACTTACACTTGGCTGATTTTTTAATAATTCAACTTTTAATACGTTGCTCAAATTTTCACATTCACAGCTGTTTTTTGAAAATCGATAATTATTCACACAAAATTGTCCGAAATTAAAAAGGGATCATTATGATCGCGCAATGTTTTTAACTCATTCCTATTTGTGTAGTTTTCAAAATTTCCACCAGAAATCAACATATCGCAAGATTATCCATTTTATAGAGCGATAACAGTGCACACAAATAAACAGTTTTTTATGCTAGCAAATTGCAGCAGATTACAAGAAAATAAACAGTTGTCATCAGAAGAGCTTTTCTTGGCATCGCTAACTCCCATTAACAGCCATTTGTTACTTTGTGAATAGGTCGGTAAATTGAAACTTTGCACACAGATCAAAGAACGATGACAGTTCAATAATTTCACAATTTTTTCCTAGTGACCTTACCAGGATCATCAGGATGAAAAAAATGACTAATTTTTTTATCGCCATATAATGTCTCTTAACTAGTGCAGCAGTGATAGTGTAGACAGTAGATGTCGCTGTAGTTACCGTAATTTGGCGAAATGCCTTTTATTTAACGTTTCTTGAAATGTGATTACAAATTATATTGCTTATAATACTGTTTTATGAATTGTAGTTTGGCTGAATATCGCTTGCTTCTTTTTTGAGTATTGCCAAACACTTCGTCTTCTTCTTATCATTGTTATCGATCCTACCGATCGCTGCAGGGATGATATTTGCTTCTCAGGCGTCGGTCATGACGCCTCATTATTAACACTCCAATGACACGGTCACGAATTGATACTTCCGAAGCGCACGCAAAACTGTTTCTCGTATGTCTTTGGAATGCTTGTCTGACATTGCTCCAAGTCCAAATACTGATCGTCTTTGACAAAAAATGCTGGTTTGAGACGATCAACCAATACAGCTATTTCTTTGTCGTTGATACGTATTACGTACTCGCGGTCAGTTTGCCGCTTGATAACTTCGTAGAGGCCGGTGTACGGTGGTTCAAGAGGTTGATTGACAGCATTAGTACTCAAGAAAACTTGAGAATATTGTTCAATGCCTTTGAGCAGAAACATCTTCTCTTTGGTATGATGAGCTGTTAATGTTGGACGAATTTTCTGCATGTGCTGTCGAAGGGTGCTGGTGAAAATGCCAGGATCTATGGGTTTGTCTTGATCTTCGAAGAATTCGTTGGGTAGTCGGATTTGTGCTCCATACAACATTTCTGCTGCAGACGACCCCAAATCCTCTTTTAAAACACATACGTAATCCCAGAAATACCGCTGGAAGTAGCTGAGGCCAAGGCGTGCCGAGGAGAAGCTTTTTCTGGTCGTTGCTGAAACGCGTAGGTAGGCGGTTTGTGGTCAGCTCTGATTATGAAATTGCGTCCATCGACTAGATGTTTGAAATATTTGATGGCTTCGAATATTGCGAGTAGTTCTCGGTTGTACGTGCAATAATTTTTCTCAACAGTGCTTAGTTTTTTGGAGAAAAATCCCAACGGCTGACAAATACCATACGTTCGTTGCTCCAAAACTTCTCCGATAGCCAGGTCTGTTGCGTTACAAACCAGTTGCAGCTCTTCGTTTGGCGATAGAAAACCATGAGGCGCAGCGTTAGCGACACTATTTTTAAGATCTTCAAAAACTTTGACGAGCTCAGGTGTCCATTCAATTATGCGCTAACCATTCTTCTGACATCCCTTAACAATTCCGACAATGGTGCTTGTTTATGCGAAGAATGAGGCAAACATCTGCGCTAATAATTGATTACGCCGATAAGTCTGAACGGTGTACACACAGCTGTATTTTGGATGTCGCTTTCTGCCATGCGAATTTGATAGTAGGCATTTACTAGGTCGAGTGTTGTAAAAACTTTCTTTGCATATAACCATATTGTCCACTGACTTCTGGATGGATGACATTTGCCTTGCTCTATCAGGAAGCTGACTTCTTTTTTTGCTACCGCAAGTTTTTCACCAGCTAAATATCGTGGTCGATCTGCAACGGGCGTTTCGATGTAATGGCGAACTTGGTGCTGGTTAGTCGTCTTAAGCGAAGGCTTTGTTACATCCACAAATTCGGACAGGAGATCATAAAATTTGGAAGAACCTTGAACAGAGGAAACTGCCATTTGTTGCGCCTGAGAAAGGCATACAGGTGTCGTAAGGCCAGCTACTAGTGATAACAGTTGGCAATGACATTGCGCACAAAATCAAAATAAGTCATATGTGCTTTTCAAACAAACATTTCAATTAATTTCTCTCAATTGCTCTGAGGATTCATTTGTTCGAAATAATCAAACCAAGCAACTCGTGCTTTCTGCTATCAGTCGGTCTCACTCTGTCTTTGTGTACGATATCGATTAGATCATTGTTACACAACACTACACGAGTTTATTTGCGAAAGTATTGTTACGGGAAGTGTTGCTATTGGTAGTATTGCGTGTAGCATATGATTCATTAGAGCGAGAGAGGATAATTTTTCGTTTAGTGTTGTCCCGTGCAGTGCTCTAATTGGAAGTTATGTATTTCGTGATTCATTCAAAAATTCAATTAACATTATATTAAAGTATCTTCCTTTGATTACTGATAGTCACTGCCAAAGCACATATAAGTGGAAAATGTTTTCGTTATTTCTTAGTTTTGTTTTCACTTTGGTTGGCAGTCCTCATGACTTGACTTGATTCAAATTTTTTTGCTTTTCTAATGAACCAAGTGCACATCACTTACAAATGCATACCATTCCTTTTTCTTTGTTTTTTTTCGGAACATGTAGATGCATTTTTTCAAGGCTCTAGTATCCAAGATGATATTCTTGTGTCGTGGATTGGTGCTCCATACAACATTTCTGCTGCAGACGACCCCAAATCCTCTTTTAAAACACATACGTAATCCCAGAAATACCGTTGGAAGTAGCTGAGGCAATGGCGTGCCGAGGAGAAGCTTTTCCGGTCATTGCTGAAACACGTAGATAGGCGGTTATGAAAATTGCATCCATCAACTAGATGTTTGAAATATTTGATGGCTTCGAATATTGCGAGTAGTTCTCGGTTGTACGTGCAATAATTTTTCTAAACAGTGCTTAATTTTTTGGAGAAAAATCCCAGCGGCTGCCAAATACCATACCTTCGTTGCTCCAAAACTTCTCCGATAGCCAGGTCTGTTGCGTCACAAACTAGTTGCAGCTCTTCGTTTGGCGATAGAAAACCATGAAGCGCAGCGTTAGCGACACTATTTTTAAGATCTTCAAAAACTTTGACGAGCTCAGGTGTCCATTCAATTATGTGCTGATCATTCTTCTGACATCTCTTAACAATTCCGACAATGGTGCTTGTTTATGCGAAGAATGAGGCAAACATCTGCGCTATCAATTGATTACGCCGATAAGTCTGAACGGTGTACACACAGCTGTATTTTGGATGTCGTTTTCGACCATGCGAATTTGATAGTAGGCATTTACTAGGTCGAGTGTTGTAAAAACTTTCTTTGCATATAACTACTCGATAAAATCATGAATGTGAGCGATAGGGTAGCAATCCGGTACCGTGATTGCGTTGAGTTTACGGTAATTGCCACACGCTCGTCAACCTCCGTCAGTTTTGGTTACCATATTCAGAGGACTTGCCCACTGACTTTTGGATGGACGACATATGCCTTGCTCTATCAGGAAGCTGACTTCTTTTTTTGCTACCGCAAGTTTTTCACCAGCTAAACATCGTGGTCGATCTGCAACGGGCGTTTCGATGTTATGGCGAACTTGGTGCTGGTTAGTCGTCTTAAACGCAGACTTTGTTACATCCACAAATTCGGACAGGAGATCATAAAATTTGGAAGAACCTTGAACAGAGGAAACTGCCATTTGTTGCGCCTGAGAAAGGCATACAGGTGTCGTAAGGCCAGCTACTAGTGATAACAGTTGGCAATGACACTGCGCACACAATCAAAATAAGTCATATGTGCTTTTCAAACAAACCTTTCAATTAATTTATCTCAATTGCTCTGAGGATTCATTTGTTCGAAATAATCAAACCAAGCAACTCGTGCTTTCTGCTATGAGTCGGTCTCACTCTGTCTTTGTGTACGATTTCGATTAGATCATTGTTACACAACACTACACGAGTTTATTTGCGAAAGTATTGTTACGGGAAGTGTTGCTATTGGTAGTATTGCGTGTAGCATATGATTCATTAGAGCGAGAGAGGATAATTTTTCGTTTAGTGTTGTCCCGTGCAGTGCTCTAATTGGAAGTTATGTATTTCGTGATTCATTCAAAAATTCAATTAACATTATATTAAAGTATCTTCCTTTGATTTCTGAATAGTCACTGCCAAAGCACATATAAGTGGAAAATGTTTTCGTTATTTCATAGTTTTGTTTTCACTTTGGTTGGCAGTCCTCATGACTCGACTTGATTCATATCTTTTTGCTTTTCTAATGAACCAAGTTTCTTTCGTTTTCTTTGTTTTTTTTTCGGAACCTGTAGATGCATTTTTTCAAGGTTCTAGTATCCAAGATGATATTCTTGTGTCGTGGATTGATGCTCCATACAACATTTCTGCTGCAGACGACCCCAAATCCTCTTTTAAAACATATATGTAATCCCAGAAATACCGTTGGAAGTAGCTGAGGCAATGGCGTGCCGAGGAGAAGCTTTTTTCGGTCGTTGCTGAAACGCGTAGATAGGCGGTTATGAAAATTGCGTCCATTAACTAGATGTTTGAAATATTTGATGGCTTCGAATATTGCGAGTAGTTCTCGGTTGTACGTGCAATAATTTTTCTCAACAGTGCTTAATTTTTTGGAGAAAAATCCCAGCGGCTGCCAAATACCATACGTTCGTTGCTCCAAAACTTCTCCGATAGCCAGGTCTGTTGCATCACAAACCAGTTGCAGCTCTTCGTTTGGCGATTGAAAACCATCAAGCGCAGCGTTAGCGACACTATTTTTAAGATCTTCAAAAACTTTGACGAGCTCAGGTGTCCATTCAATTATGCGCTGACCATTCTTCTGACATCTCTTAACAATTCTGACAATGGTGCTTGCTTATGCGAAGAATGAGGCAAACATCTGCGCTAATAATTGATTACGCCGATAAGTCAGAACGGTGTACACACAGCTGTATTTTGGATGTCGCTTTCTGCCATGCGAATTTGATAGAAGGCTTTTACTAGGTCGAGTGTTGTAAAAACTTTCTTTCCATATAACTACTCGATGAAATCATGAATGTGAGCGATAGGGTAGCAATCCGGTACCGTGATTGCGTTGAGTTTACTGTAATTGCCACACGCTCGCCAACCTCCGTCCTTTTTGGTTACCATATTCACAGGACTTGTCCACTGACTTTTGGATGGACGACATATGCCTTGCTCTATCAGGAAGCTGACTTCTTTTTTTGCTATCGCAAGTTTTTCACCAGCTAAACATCGTGGTCGATCTGCAACGGGCGTTTCGATGTAATGGCGAACTTGGTGCTGGTCAGTCGTCTTAAACGAAGGCTTTGTTACATCTACAAATTCGGACAGGAGATCATAAAATTTGGAAGAACCTTGAACAGAGGAAACTGCCATTTGTTGCGCCTGAGAAAGGCATACAGGTGTTGTAAGGCCAGCTACTGAGTCAACTAGACGTTAGTTTTTCTGATCAATGAGTAACTGAAACCTCGTCAAGAAATCTGCACCTTTAATAGCCGTGTGAACATCAGCGATGATGAAGGCTCATGAGAATTTGCGGCAAAGATCCAAGTTCAGTTCAACGACGTACTTCTTATATGTGGCAATGACTGTCTGGTTGGCTTCATACAACATTAGATCGGCTTGTTTGGTCACTTCTTTCACTAGCGAACGCGGTATGACTGAAACCACAGACCCGGAATCAATGAGGAATCGGATATGATTCGTACGATCAATGATGTGTAAACGATGTTCTGAAATGATAGATGACTGAAAGGTGGAATCGCTGAAGATGGGTGTACCGTCGCTGATCAGCGCATCAAGCGACAGCTTTGTTAGTTTAACGACTGGGATCGGGCACAAGGTGAACGACACTTCTGTTCACGGTCGCCGAATTTGTGATGGTAAAAACGAAGATTGTTCCGCATTTGCCGGCAGACTAGGGTCACTTCCTGTCGCTGGTTCCCGCGATGAGCTGCGCGAGCCGTTACGAGACCGATTGGACGACAAAACCATTGACTGGCGACTTTTTACATCTTTCTGAAGTGCAAGTGAAGACTATCGGCGACTTCCTTAGACGGACCTGTGGAAGCAACAGCACTCACCGATGGATCCTCAGAAAGCAAAGGTTTTGATCCAATGGCGAAAGAAGCGTTAACAGCACAAGCTTCGAGAATCTTGTCTGCAACTTTTGCCAGTTTGTCCAAATCACTTTCATCCCAAACAGTGAGAAGCGGACGAATTGTTTGTCGAAAATTGAGTTTGAATTAGAGTCTTGCAAAAATGCGTTTGCAAGGAAACATTTATAAATACATTTGAAAATTTATTTCATTTGATGCCGAAAAAGAAGAAGCAAACAAATGAAACGAATGTACTCGTATTTGTAAATTATGGTCACTTCGTTCATTCGAAAAGCAAATGGAAATGAAGCAAGTGAGAAAAAAACCAAACAAACCGCCTTGCATTCGTTTCATTCAGCTTATTTGCAAATATGTACTTGGAAATACTTGGAAATCTATATAATTAAACGGCAAATATTGAATTTGTCTGTTTAAATCACTGAACCGATTTTGCAAGAAATATACCTATTGAAAGGAATTTTTCGATAGATTTTTTTTTATTTTATGAAAATAGATCCAGAGGTTTAGGTGTAAAAAGGTGTTAAATTTAACCCCTTTATAACAACAACAATAGCAACACACAGCCGTTGATCTGTGCGCAGTAGAATGGAAGAATAGAGAGGTTTGTGTGACTCTCACTTCTCTCTTCTATTATATTGCTTTAGAGCATTGCACGAGTCAGTACTAAGTAGTGATAACAGTTGGCAATGACACTGCGCACACAATCAAAATAAGTCATATGTGCTTTTCAAACAAACCTTTTAATTAATTTATCTCAATTGCTCTGAGGATTCATTTGTTCGAAATAATCAAACCAAGCAACTCGTGCTTTCTGCTATGAGTCGGTCTCACTCTGTCTTTGTGTACGATTTCGATTAGATCATTGTTACACAACACTACACGAGTTTATTTGCGAAAGTATTGTTACGGGAAGTGTTGCTATTGGTAGTATTGCGTGTAGCATATGATTCATTAGAGCGAGAGAGGATAATTTTTCGTTTAGTGTTGTCCCGTGCAGTGCTCTAATTGGAAGTTATGTATTTCGTGATTCATTCAAAAATTCAATTAACATTATATTAAAGTATCTTCCTTTGATTTCTGAATAGTCACTGCCAAAGCACATATAAGTGGAAAATGTTTTCGTTATTTCATAGTTTTGTTTTCACTTTGGTAGGCAGTCCTCATGACTCGACTTGATTCATATTTTTTTGCTTTTCTAATGAACCAAGTTTCTTTCGTTTTGTTTGTTTTTTTTTCGGAACCTGTAGATGCATTTTTTCAAGGCTCTAGTATCCAAGATGATATTCTTGTGTCGTGGATTGATGCTCCATACAACATTTCTGCTGCAGACGACCCCAAATCCTCTTTTAAAACATATATGTAATCCCAGAAATACCGTTGGAAGTAGCTGAGGCAATGGCGTGCCGAGGAGAAGCTTTTTTCGGTCGTTGCTGAAACGCGTAGATAGGCGGTTATGAAAATTGCGTCCATTAACTAGATGTTTGAAATATTTGATGGCTTCGAATATTGCGAGTAGTTCTCAGTTGTACGTGCAATAATTTTTCTCAACAGTGCTTAATTTTTTGGAGAAAAATCCCATCGGCTGCCAAATACCACACGTTCGTTGCTCCAAAACTTCTCCGATAGCCAGGTCTGTTGCGTCACAAACCAGTTCCAGCTCTTCGTTTGGCGATAGAAAACCATGAAGCGCAGCGTTAGCGACACTATTTTTAAGATCTTCAAAAACTTTGACGAGCTCAGGTGTCCATTCAATTATGCGCTGATCATTCTTCTGACATCTCTTAACAATTCTGACAATGGTGCTTGTTTATGCGAAGAATGAGGCAAACATCTGCGCTAATAATTGATTACGCCGATAAGTCAGAACGGTGTACACACAGCTGTATTTTGGATGTCGCTTTCTGTCATGCGAATGTGATAGTAGGCTTTTACTAGGTCGAGTGTTGTAAAAACTTTCTTTCCATATAACTACTCGATGAAATCATGAATGTGAGCGATAGGGTAGCAATCCGGTACCGTGATTGCGTTGAGTTTACGGTAATTGCCACACGCTCGCCAACCTCCGTCCTTTTTGGTTACCATATTCAGAGGACTTGTCCACTGACTTTTGGATGGACGACATATGCCTTGCTCTATCAGGAAGCTGACTTCTTTTTTTGCTATCGCAAGTTTTTCACCAGCTAAACATCGTGGTCGATCTGCAACGGGCGTTTCGATGTAATGGCGAACTTGGTGCTGGTCAGTCGTCTTAAACGAAGGCTTTGTTACATCCACAAATTCGGACAGGAGATCATAAAATTTGGAAGAACCTTGAACAGAGGAAACTGCCATTTGTTGCGCCTGAGAAAGGCATACAGGTGTTGTAAGGCCAGCTACTGAGTCAACTAGATGTTAGTTTTTCTGATCAATGAGTAACTGAAACCTCGTCAAGAAATCTGCACCTTTAATAGCCATGTGAACATCAGCGATGATGAAGGCCCATGAGAATTTGCGGCAAAGATCCAAGTTCAGTTCAACGACGTACTTCCTATATGTGGCAATGACTGTCTGGTTGGCTTCATACAACATTAGATCGGCTTGTTTGGTCACTTCTTTCACTAGCGAACGCGGTATGACTGAAACCACAGACCCGGAATCAATGAGGAATCGGATATGATTCGTACGATCAATGATGTGTAAACGATGTTCTGAAATGATGGATGACTGAAAGGTGGAATCGCTGAAGATGGGTGTACCGTCGCTGATCAGCGCATCAAGCGACAGCTTTGTTAGTTTAACGACTGGGATCGGGCACAAGGTGAACGACACTTCTGTTCACGGTCGCCGAATTTGTGATGGTAAAAACGAAGATTGTTCCGCATTTGCCTGCAGACTAGGGTCACTTCCTGTTGCTGGTTCCCGCGATGAGCTGCGCGAGCCGTTACGAGACCGATTGGACTACAAAACCATTGACTGGCGACTTTTTACATCTTTCTGAAGTGCAAGTGAAGACTATCGGCGACTTCCTTAGACGGACCTGTGGAAGCAACAGCACTCACCGATGGATCCTCAGAAAGCAAAGGTTTTGATCCAATGGCGAAAGAAGCGTTAACACCACAAGCTTCGAGAATCTTGTCTGCAACTTTTGCCAGTTTGTCCAAATCACTTTCATCCCAAACAGTGAGAAGCGGACGAATTGTTTGTCGAAAATTGAGTTTGAATTAGAGTCTTGCAAAAATGCGTTTGCAAGGAAACATTTATAAATACATTTGAAAATTTATTTCATTTGATGCCGAAAAAGAAGAAGCAAACAAATGAAACGAATGTACTCGTATTTGTAAATTATGGTCACTTCGTTCATTCGAAAAGCAAATGGAAATGAAGCAAGTGAGAAAAAAACCAAACAAACCGCCTTGCATTCGTTTCATTCAGCTTATTTGCAAATATGTACTTGGAAATACTTGGAAATCTATATATTTAAACGGCAAATATTGAATTTGTGAACCCTTTCCTGCTTAAATCACTGAACCGATTTTACAAGAAATAAACCTATTGAAAGGAATTTTTCGATAGATTTTTTTTTTATTTTATGAAAATAGATCCAGAGGTTTAGGGGTAAAAAGGTGTTAAGTTTAACCCCTTTATAACAACAACAATAGCAACACACAGCCGTTGATCTGTGCGCAGTAGAATGGAAGAATAGAGAGGTTTGTGTGACTCTCACTTCTCTCTTCTATTATATTGCTTTAGAGCATTGCACGAGTCAGTACTAAGTAGTGATAACAGTTGGCAATGACACTGCGCACACAATCAAAATAAGTCATATGTGCTTTTCAAACAAACCTTTTAATTAATTTATCTCAATTGCTCTGAGGATTCATTTGTTCGAAATAATCAAACCAAGCAACTCGTGCTTTCTGCTATGAGTCGGTCTCACTCTGTCTTTGTGTACGATTTCGATTAGATCATTGTTACACAACACTACACGAGTTTATTTGCGAAAGTATTGTTACGGGAAGTGTTGCTATTGGTAGTATTGCGTGTAGCATATGATTCATTAGAGCGAGAGAGGATAATTTTTCGTTTAGTGTTGTCCCGTGCAGTGCTCTAATTGGAAGTTATGTATTTCGTGATTCATTCAAAAATTCAATTAACATTATATTAAAGTATCTTCCTTTGATTTCTGAATAGTCACTGCCAAAGCACATATAAGTGGAAAATGTTTTCGTTATTTCATAGTTTTGTTTTCACTTTGGTAGGCAGTCCTCATGACTCGACTTGATTCATATTTTTTTGCTTTTCTAATGAACCAAGTTTCTTTCGTTTTGTTTGTTTTTTTTTCGGAACCTGTAGATGCATTTTTTCAAGGCTCTAGTATCCAAGATGATATTCTTGTGTCGTGGATTGATGCTCCATACAACATTTCTGCTGCAGACGACCCCAAATCCTCTTTTAAAACATATATGTAATCCCAGAAATACCGTTGGAAGTAGCTGAGGCAATGGCGTGCCGAGGAGAAGCTTTTTTCGGTCGTTGCTGAAACGCGTAGATAGGCGGTTATGAAAATTGCGTCCATTAACTAGATGTTTGAAATATTTGATGGCTTCGAATATTGCGAGTAGTTCTCAGTTGTACGTGCAATAATTTTTCTCAACAGTGCTTAATTTTTTGGAGAAAAATCCCATCGGCTGCCAAATACCACACGTTCGTTGCTCCAAAACTTCTCCGATAGCCAGGTCTGTTGCGTCACAAACCAGTTCCAGCTCTTCGTTTGGCGATAGAAAACCATGAAGCGCAGCGTTAGCGACACTATTTTTAAGATCTTCAAAAACTTTGACGAGCTCAGGTGTCCATTCAATTATGCGCTGATCATTCTTCTGACATCTCTTAACAATTCTGACAATGGTGCTTGCTTATGCGAAGAATGAGGCAAACATCTGCGCTAATAATTGATTACGCCGATAAGTCAGAACGGTGTACACACAGCTGTATTTTGGATGTCGCTTTCTGTCATGCGAATGTGATAGTAGGCTTTTACTAGGTCGAGTGTTGTAAAAACTTTCTTTCCATATAACTACTCGATAAAATCATGAATGTGAGCGATAGGGTAGCAATCCGGTACCGTGATTGCGTTGAGTTTACGGTAATTGCCACACGCTCGTCAACCTCCGTCAGTTTTGGTTACCATATTCAGAGGACTTGCCCACTGACTTTTGGATGGACGACATATGCCTTGCTCTATCAGGAAGCTGACTTCTTTTTTTGCTACCGCAAGTTTTTCACCAGCTAAACATCGTGGTCGATCTGCAACGGGCGTTTCGATGTTATGGCGAACTTGGTGCTGGTTAGTCGTCTTAAACGCAGACTTTGTTACATCCACAAATTCGGACAGGAGATCATAAAATTTGGAAGAACCTTGAACAGAGGAAACTGCCATTTGTTGCGCCTGAGAAAGGCATACAGGTGTTGTAAGGCCAGCTACTGAGTCAACTAGATGTTAGTTTTTCTGATCAATGAGTAACTGAAACCTCGTCAAGAAATCTGCACCTTTAATAGCCGTGTGAACATCAGCGATGATGAAGGGCCATGAGAATTTGCGGCAAAGATCCAAGTTCAGTTCAACGACGTACTTCCTATATGTGGCAATGACTGTCTGGTTGGCTTCATACAACATTAGATCGGCTTGTTTGGTCACTTCTTTCACTAGCGAACGCGGTATGACTGAAACCACAGACCCGGAATCAATGAGGAATCGGATATGATTCGTACGATCAATGATGTGTAAACGATGTTCTGAAATGATGGATGACTGAAAGGTGGAATCGCTGAAGATGGGTGTACCGTCGCTGATCAGCGCATCAAGCGACAGCTTTGTTAGTTTAACGACTGGGATCGGGCACAAGGTGAACGACACTTCTGTTCACGGTCGCCGAATTTGTGATGGTAAAAACGAAGATTGTTCCGCATTTGCCTGCAGACTAGGGTCACTTCCTGTTGCTGGTTCCCGCGATGAGCTGCGCGAGCCGTTACGAGACCGATTGGACTACAAAACCATTGACTGGCGACTTTTTACATCTTTCTGAAGTGCAAGTGAAGACTTTCGGCGACTTCCTTAGACGGACCTGTGGAAGCAACAGCACTCACCGATGGATCCTCAGAAAGCAAAGGTTTTGATCCAATGGCGAAAGAAGCGTTAACACCACAAGCTTCGAGAATCTTGTCTGCAACTTTTGCCAGTTTGTCCAAATCACTTTCATCCCAAACAGTGAGAAGCGGACGAATTGTTTGTCGAAAATTGAGTTTGAATTAGAGTCTTGCAAAAATGCGTTTGCAAGGAAACATTTATAAATACATTTGAAAATTTATTTCATTTGATGCCGAAAAAGAAGAAGCAAACAAATGAAACGAATGTACTCGTATTTGTAAATTATGGTCACTTCGTTCATTCGAAAAGCAAATGGAAATGAAGCAAGTGAGAAAAAAACCAAACAAACCGCCTTGCATTCGTTTCATTCAGCTTATTTGCAAATATGTACTTGGAAATACTTGGAAATCTATATATTTAAACGGCAAATATTGAATTTGTGAACCCTTTCCTGCTTAAATCACTGAACCGATTTTACAAGAAATAAACCTATTGAAAGGAATTTTTCGATAGATTTTTTTTTTATTTTATGAAAATAGATCCAGAGGTTTAGGGGTAAAAAGGTGTTAAGTTTAACCCCTTTATAACAACAACAATAGCAACACACAGCCGTTGATCTGTGCGCAGTAGAATGGAAGAATAGAGAGGTTTGTGTGACTCTCACTTCTCTCTTCTATTATATTGCTTTAGAGCATTGCACGAGTCAGTACTAAGTAGTGATAACAGTTGGCAATGACACTGCGCACACAATCAAAATAAGTCATATGTGCTTTTCAAACAAACCTTTTAATTAATTTATCTCAATTGCTCTGAGGATTCATTTGTTCGAAATAATCAAACCAAGCAACTCGTGCTTTCTGCTATGAGTCGGTCTCACTCTGTCTTTGTGTACGATTTCGATTAGATCATTGTTACACAACACTACACGAGTTTATTTGCGAAAGTATTGTTACGGGAAGTGTTGCTATTGGTAGTATTGCGTGTAGCATATGATTCATTAGAGCGAGAGAGGATAATTTTTCGTTTAGTGTTGTCCCGTGCAGTGCTCTAATTGGAAGTTATGTATTTCGTGATTCATTCAAAAATTCAATTAACATTATATTAAAGTATCTTCCTTTGATTTCTGAATAGTCACTGCCAAAGCACATATAAGTGGAAAATGTTTTTGTTATTTCATAGTTTTGTTTTCACTTTGGTTGGCAGTCCTCATGACTCGACTTGATTCATATTTTTTTGCTTTTCTAATGAACCAAGTTTCTTTCGTTTTCTTTGTTTTTTTTTCGGAACCTGTAGATGCATTTTTTCAAGGCTCTAGTATCCAAGATGATATTCTTGTGTCGTGGATTGATGCTCCATACAACATTTCTGCTGCAGACGACCCCAAATCCTCTTTTAAAACATATATGTAATCCCAGAAATACCGTTGGAAGTAGCTGAGGCAATGGCGTGCCGAGGAGAAGCTTTTTTCGGTCGTTGCTGAAACGCGTAGATAGGCGGTTATGAAAATTGCGTCCATTAACTAGATGTTTGAAATATTTGATGGCTTCGAATATTGCGAGTAGTTCTCAGTTGTACGTGCAATAATTTTTTTCAACAGTGCTTAATTTTTTGGAGAAAAATCCCATCGGCTGCCAAATACCACACGTTCGTTGCTCCAAAACTTCTCCGATAGCCAGGTCTGTTGCGTCACAAACCAGTTCCAGCTCTTCGTTTGGCGATAGAAAACCATGAAGCGCAGCGTTAGCGACACTATTTTTAAGATCTTCAAAAACTTTGACGAGCTCAGGTGTCCATTCAATTATGCGCTGATCATTCTTCTGACATCTCTTAACAATTCTGACAATGGTGCTTGCTTATGCGAAGAATGAGGCAAACATCTGCGCTAATAATTGATTACGCCGATAAGTCAGAACGGTGTACACACAGCTGTATTTTGGATGTCGCTTTCTGTCATGCGAATGTGATAGTAGGCTTTTACTAGGTCGAGTGTTGTAAAAACTTTCTTTCCATATAACTACTCGATGAAATCATGAATGTGAGCGATAGGGTAGCAATCCGGTACCGTGATTGCGTTGAGTTTACGGTAATTGCCACACGCTCGCCAACCTCCGTCCTTTTTGGTTACCATATTCAGAGGACTTGTCCACTGACTTTTGGATGGACGACATATGCCTTGCTCTATCAGGAAGCTGACTTCTTTTTTTGCTATCGCAAGTTTTTCACCAGCTAAACATCGTGGTCGATCTGCAACGGGCGTTTCGATGTAATGGCGAACTTGGTGCTGGTCAGTCGTCTTAAACGAAGGCTTTGTTACATCCACAAATTCGGACAGGAGATCATAAAATTTGGAAGAACCTTGAACAGAGGAAACTGCCATTTGTTGCGCCTGAGAAAGGCATACAGGTGTCGTAAGGCCAGTTACTGAGTCAACTAGACGTTAGTTTTTCTGATCAATGAGTAACTGAAACCTCGTCAAGAAATCTGCACCTTTAATAGCCGTGTGAACATCAGCGATGATGAAGGCCCATGAGAATTTGCGGCAAAGATCCAAGTTCAGTTCAACGACATACTTCCTATATGTGGCAATGACTGTCTGGTTGGCTTCATACAACATTAGATCGGCTTGTTTGGTCACTTCTTTCACTAGCGAACGCGGTATGACTGAAACCACAGACCCGGAATCAATGAGGAATCGGATATGATTCGTACGATCAATGATGTGCAAACGATGTTCTGAAATGATAGATGACTGAAAGGTGGAATCGCTGAAGATGGGTGTACCGTCGCTGATCAGCGCATCAAGCGACAGCTTTGTTAGTTTAACGACTGGGATCGGGCACAAGGTGAACGACACTTCTGTTCACGGTCGCCGAATTTGTGATGGTAAAAACGAAGATTGTTCCGCATTTGCCTGCAGACTAGGGTCACTTCCTGTTGCTGGTTCCCGCGATGAGCTGCGCGAGCCGTTACGAGACCGATTGGACTACAAAACCATTGACTGGCGACTTTTTACATCTTTCTGAAGTGCAAGTGAAGACTTTCGGCGACTTCCTTAGACGGACCTGTGGAAGCAACAGCACTCACCGATGGATCCTCAGAAAGCAAAGGTTTTGATCCAATGGCGAAAGAAGCGTTAACACCACAAGCTTCGAGAATCTTGTCTGCAACTTTTGCCAGTTTGTCCAAATCACTTTCATCCCAAACAGTGAGAAGCGGACGAATTGTTTGTCGAAAATTGAGTTTGAATTAGAGTCTTGCAAAAATGCGTTTGCAAGGAAACATTTATAAATACATTTGAAAATTTATTTCATTTGATGCCGAAAAAGAAGAAGCAAACAAATGAAACGAATGTACTCGTATTTGTAAATTATGGTCACTTCGTTCGAAAAGCAAATGGAAATGAAGCAAGTGAGAAAAAAACCAAACAAACCGCCTTGCATTCGTTTCATTCAGCTTATTTGCAAATATGTACTTGGAAATACTTGGAAATCTATATATTTAAACGGCAAATATTGAATTTGTGAACCCTTTCCTGCTTAAATCACTGAACCGATTTTACAAGAAATAAACCTATTGAAAGGAATTTTTCGATAGATTTTTTTTTATTTTATGAAAATAGATCCAGAGGTTTAGGGGTAAAAAGGTGTTAAATTTAACCCCTTTATAACAACAACAATAGCAACACACAGCCGTTGATCTGTGCGCAGTAGAATGGAAGAATAGAGAGGTTTGTGTGACTCTCACTTCTCTCTTCTATTATATTGCTTTAGAGCATTGCACGAGTCAGTACTAAGTAGTGATAACAGTTGGCAATGACACTGCGCACACAATCAAAATAAGTCATATGTGCTTTTCAAACAAACCTTTTAATTAATTTATCTCAATTGCTCTGAGGATTCATTTGTTCGAAATAATCAAACCAAGCAACTCGTGCTTTCTGCTATGAGTCGGTCTCACTCTGTCTTTGTGTACGATTTCGATTAGATCATTGTTACACAACACTACACGAGTTTATTTGCGAAAGTATTGTTACGGGAAGTGTTGCTATTGGTAGTATTGCGTGTAGCATATGATTCATTAGAGCGAGAGAGGATAATTTTTCGTTTAGTGTTGTCCCGTGCAGTGCTCTAATTGGAAGTTATGTATTTCGTGATTCATTCAAAAATTCAATTAACATTATATTAAAGTATCTTCCTTTGATTTCTGAATAGTCACTGCCAAAGCACATATAAGTGGAAAATGTTTTCGTTATTTCATAGTTTTGTTTTCACTTTGGTTGGCAGTCCTCATGACTCGACTTGATTCATATTTTTTTGCTTTTCTAATGAACCAAGTTTCTTTCGTTTTCTTTGTTTTTTTTTCGGAACCTGTAGATGCATTTTTTCAAGGCTCTAGTATCCAAGATGATATTCTTGTGTCGTGGATTGATGCTCCATACAACATTTCTGCTGCAGACGACCCCAAATCCTCTTTTAAAACATATATGTAATCCCAGAAATACCGTTGGAAGTAGCTGAGGCAATGGCGTGCCGAGGAGAAGCTTTTTTCGGTCGTTGCTGAAACGCGTAGATAGGCGGTTATGAAAATTGCGTCCATTAACTAAATGTTTGAAATATTTGATGGCTTCGAATATTGCGAGTAGTTCTCAGTTGTACGTGCAATAATTTTTCTCAACAGTGCTTAATTTTTTGGAGAAAAATCCCATCGGCTGCCAAATACCATACGTTCGTTGCTCCAAAACTTCTCCGATAGCCAGGTCTGTTGCGTCACAAACCAGTTCCAGCTCTTCGTTTGGCGATAGAAAACCATGAAGCGCAGCGTTAGCGACACTATTTTTAAGATCTTCAAAAACTTTGACGAGCTCAGGTGTCCATTCAATTATGCGCTGATCATTCTTCTGACATCTCTTAACAATTCTGACAATGGTGCTTGCTTATGCGAAGAATGAGGCAAACATCTGCGCTAATAATTGATTACGCCGATAAGTCAGAACGGTGTACACACAGCTGTATTTTGGATGTCGCTTTCTGTCATGCGAATGTGATAGTAGGCTTTTACTAGGTCGAGTGTTGTAAAAACTTTCTTTCCATATAACTACTCGATGAAATCATGAATGTGAGCGATAGGGTAGCAATCCGGTACTGTGATTGCGTTGAGTTTACGGTAATTGCCACACGCTCGCCAACCTCCGTCCTTTTTGGTTACCATATTCAGAGGACTTGTCCACTGACTTTTGGATGGACGACATATGCCTTGCTCTATCAGGAAGCTGACTTCTTTTTTGCTATCGCAAGTTTTTCACCAGCTAAACATCGTGGTCGATCTGCAACGGGCGTTTCGATGTAATGGCGAACTTGGTGCTGGTTAGTCGTCTTAAACGAAGGCTTTGTTACATCCACAAATTCGGACAGGAGATCATAAAATTTGGAAGAACCTTGAACAGAGGAAACTGCCATTTGTTGCGCCTGAGAAAGGCATACAGGTGTCGTAAGGCCAGCTACTGAGTCAACTAAACGTTAGTTTTTCTGATCAATGAGTAACTGAAACCTCGTCAAGAAATCTGCACCTTTAATAGCCGTGTGAACATCAGCGATGATGAAGGCCCATGAGAATTTGCGGCAAAGATCCAAGTTCAGTTCAACGACGTACTTCCTATATGTGGCAATGACTGTCTGGTTGGCTTCATACAACATTAGATCGGCTTGTTTGGTCATTTCTTTCACTAGCGAACGCGGTATGACTGAAACCACAGACCCGGAATCAATGAGGAATCGGATATGATTCGTACGATCAATGATGTGTAAACGATGTTCTGAAATGATAGATGACTGAAAGGTGGAATCGCTGAAGATGGGTATACCGTCGCTGATCAGCGCATCAAGCGACAGCTTTGTTAGTTTAACGACTGGGATCGGGCACAAGGTGAACGACACTTCTGTTCACGGTCGCCGAATTTGTGATGGTAAAAACGAAGATTGTTCCGCATTTGCCTGCAGACTAGGGTCACTTCCTGTCGCTGGTTCCCGCGATGAGCTGCGCGAGCCGTTACGAGACCGATTGGACGACAAAACCATCGACTGGCGACTTTTTACATCTTTCTGAAGTGCAAGTGAAGACTATCGGCGACTTCCTTAGACGGACCTGTGGAAGCAACAGCACTCACCGATGGATCCTCAGAAAGCAAAGGTTTTGATCCAATGGCGAAAGAAGCGTTAACACCACAAGCTTCGAGAATCTTGTCTGCAACTTTTGCCAGTTTGTTCAAATCACTTTCATCACAAACAGTGAGAAGCGGACGAATTGTTTGTGGCATCTCAGACAAGAAAAGATGGAGAATGATCTTTTTGCTGCCCGGTTCTGCAACAAGTCGCCTCATGTCGGCAAGAATCTCGGATGACTTTAGTCCAGCAGTTCTGCCACCTTGTAAGAGACGACGCAACTTGTACTCTGCAGATTCAGCGAACTTTTACAGTAGACAATGCCTTGAAATTTTCCTTGACCAAATCTTCGACTGCTACTACAACATCTTCTTCCAAATGTAGTATGACAAGGTCAAATTTGTCGGTGTCGTCATTGATTCCGTGCTAGCGGAATGAGCGTTCCACTTGTGCGAACCATAAATGCGGATTGTTCCTAGTAAATTTTGGCAAGTGTACTGACGAGCGCGTGTGTGTCCGATTAGCTTCATTCGTCGGTACCTGCACACTCACACGAAGTTCCTCGAGTTGCTGCTGCAAGTCGCGGATCTGGTCCGACAAGTTCTGATCTTCACCAAATATGTTGCTGTTTTGATCGTCAAAAAAAATTAGTTTTTTTCCTTTTATAGGCCGCAAATTGTAGCGATTCTCATTCATTCACGAATTATGAGACGAAAATTTACGTCATATGCAAAAGCAAAGCAGTTGTGTGACGCCACTTATACTTCACAAAAACTCGTGAGTGTATGTTTGGTGGCGTCGCTAAAATTTTTCAAGTGCTCGTTCGTGTGTGTGGGTTGGCGTTGCTTCGATGATTTTCTTGTGTATTATACCTTCGCTCGTGCGAATATTATTTAAAACTTGTTGTTCTTTAATCGGGGTCACCACTTTGGCGAAATGCCTTTTATTTATCGTTCCATGAAATGTGATTACAAACTATATTGTTTATAATACTGTTTTATGAATTGTAGTTTGGCTGTCTGTCGGCTGTCTGTCGCTTGCTTCTTTTTTGAGTATTGCCAACCACTTCGTCTTCTTCTTAACGTTGTTATCGAACTTATCGATCGCTGCAGGGATGATATCTGCTTCTCACTTCCGACGGGCGTCGGTCATGACACCCAGTAATGCCAGAGTGCAGATAAGAAAAATGTATTAAATTAAAATAGACAAAATGTCCACTGCCTTGCAAGTATTTCAATGGCATCGTAGATAGATGCCTGGCCCGTGTGCTGGGCAATATGTTAATGTGTAAGCTAAGTCGAAAATTGAGTTTGAATTAGAGTCTTGCAAAAATGCGTTTGCAAGGAAACATTTATAAATACATTTGAAAATTTATTTCATTTGGTGCCGAAAAAGAAGAAGCAAACAAATGAAACGAATGTACTCGTATTTGTAAATTATGGTCATTTCGTTCATTCGAAAAGCAAATGGAAATGAAGCAAGTGAGAAAAAAACCAAACAAACCGCCTTGCATTCGTTTCATTCAGCTTATTTGCAAATATGTACTTGGAAATACTTGGAAATCTATATAATTAAACGGCAAATATTGAATTTGTCTGTTTAAATCACTGAACCGATTTTACAAGAAATATACCTATTGAAAGGAATTTTTCGATAGATTTTTTTTTATTTTATGAAAATAGATCCAGAGGTTTAGGGGTAAAAAGGTGTTAAATTTAACCACTTTATAACAACAACAATAGCAACACACAGCCGTTGATCTGTGCGCAGTAGAATGGAAGAATAGAGAGGTTTGTGTGACTCTCACTTCTCTCTTCTATTATATTGCTTTAGAGCATTGCACGAGTCAGTACTAAGTAGTGATAACAGTTGGCAATGACACTGTGCACACAATCAAAATAAGTCATATGTGCTTTTCAAACAAACCTTTCAATTAATTTATCTCAATTGCTCTGAGGATTCATTTGTTCGAAATAATCAAACCAAGCAACTCGTGCTTTCTGCTATGAGTCGGTCTCACTCTGTCTTTGTGTACGATTTCGATTAGATCATTGTTACACAACACTACACGAGTTTATTTGCGAAAGTATTGTTACGGGAAGTGTTGCTATTGGTAGTATTGCGTGTAGCATATGATTCATTAGAGCGAGAGAGGATAATTTTTCGTTTAGTGTTGGCCCGTGCAGTGCTCTAATTGGAAGTTATGTATTTCGTGATTCAATCAAAAATTCAATCAACAGTAGCTTAAAGTATCTTCCTTGGATTTCTGAATAGTCACTGCCACAGCACATAGAAGCTGCCAAATGTTTTGTTATTCCATAGTTTCGTTTTCACTTTGGTTGGCAGTCCTCATGACTCGACTTGATTCATATTTTTTTGCTTTCCGAATGAGCCAAGTGTCTTTCGTTTGCTTTGTTTTTTTTTCGGAACCTGTAGACGCATTGTTGCAAGGCTCTAGTTCCAAGATGATATTCTTGTGTCGTGGATTGATGCTCCATACAACCATGTCAGCTGCAGACGTTACCCCACATCCTCTTTTAAAACATATAGATCTCCAGAAATACCGTTGGACGTAGCTCAGGCAATGGCGTGCCGAGGAGAAGCTTTTTTCGGTCGTTGCTGAAACGCGTAGATATGCGGTTCTGAAAATTGCGTCCATTAACTAAATGTTTGAAATATTTGATGGCTTCGAATATTGCGAGTCGTTCTCAGTTGTACGTGCAATAATTTTTCTCAACAGTGCTTAATTTTTTGGAGAAAAATCCCAGCGGCTGCCAAATACCATACGTTCGTTGCTCCAAAACTTCTCCGATAGCCAGGTCTGTTGCGTCACAAACCAGTTCCAGCTCTTCGTTTGGCGATAGAAAACCATCAAGCGCAGTGTTAGCGACACTATTTTTACGATCTTCAAAAACTTTGACGAGCTCAGGTGTCCATTCAATTATGCGCTAATCATTCTTCTGACATCTCTTAACATTTCTGACAATGGTGCTTGCTTATGCGAAGAATCAGGCAAACATCTGCGCTAATAATTGATTACGCCGATAAGTCAGCACGGCTGTATTTTGGATGTCGCTTTCTGTCATGCGAATGTGATAGTAGGCTTTTACTAGGTCGAGTGTTGTAAAAACTTTCTTTCCATATAACTACTCGATGAAATCATGAATGTGAGCGATAGGGTAGCAATCCGGTACCGTGATTGCGTTGAGTTTACGGTAATTGCCACACGCTCGCCAACCTCCGTCCTTTTTGGTTACCATATTCAGAGGACTTGTCCACTGACTTTTGGATGGACGACATATGCCTTGCTCTATCAGGAAGCTGACTTCTTTTTTGCTACCGCAAGTTTTTCACCAGCTAAACATCGTGGTCGATCTGCAACGGGCGTTTCGATGTAATGGCGAACTTGGTGCTGGTTAGTCGTCTTAAACGAAGGCTTTGTTACATCCACAAATTCGGACAGGAGATCATAAAATTTGGAAGAACCTTGAACAGAGGAAACTGCCATTTGTTGCGCCTGAGAAAGGCATACAGGTGTCGTAAGGCCAGCTACTGAGTCAACTAAACGTTAGTTTTTCTGATCAATGAGTAACTGAAACCTCGTCAAGAAATCTGCACCTTTAATAGCCGTGTGAACATCAGCGATGATGAAGGCCCATGAGAATTTGCGGCAAAGATCCAAGTTCAGTTCAACGACGTACTTCCTATATGTGGCAATGACTGTCTGGTTGGCTTCATACAACATTAGATCGGCTTGTTTGGTCATTTCTTTCACTAGCGAACGCGGTATGACTGAAACCACAGACCCGGAATCAATGAGGAATCGGATATGATTCGTACGATCAATGATGTGTAAACGATGTTCTGAAATGATAGATGACTGAAAGGTGGAATCGCTGAAGATGGGTATACCGTCGCTGATCAGCGCATCAAGCGACAGCTTTGTTAGTTTAACGACTGGGATCGGGCACAAGGTGAACGACACTTCTGTTCACGGTCGCCGAATTTGTGATGGTAAAAACGAAGATTGTTCCGCATTTGCCTGCAGACTAGGGTCACTTCCTGTCGCTGGTTCCCGCGATGAGCTGCGCGAGCCGTTACGAGACCGATTGGACGACAAAACCATCGACTGGCGACTTTTTACATCTTTCTGAAGTGCAAGTGAAGACTATCGGCGACTTCCTTAGACGGACCTGTGGAAGCAACAGCACTCACCGATGGATCCTCAGAAAGCAAAGGTTTTGATCCA
>JAWNKV010000760.1:0-25061 GCA_035041805.1 Amiota mariae
GCATTGACAAAGTAACTGTCAGCTTAAAAACAAAAATAAATGTAACAATTAACACTTAAAAGTAAGACAAAAATATAAATTGAAGTGAACTTAAACTATAATAAAATAAATTAATTACAAAAAAAAGAGAAAAAAACAATAAATAGGAAAGAAAAGGAAATAAAATAAATAAGGATAATGTGAAATACCAGCCTCTGAACCGATGGGGGAAATTTATTTACAAATAGTAGCGAGCTATACCCCTACTCACAGCTATGTGTGGTCATAAACTAATAAACTACAATAATGCAGATGGTAAAGGTGACCCAAATCAGCGACATCCAGTTCATCCAGCCTGCAGTGTGATCAGGAGTCCCGTAGGAAGCGAATGACGATGGTATTAATCGATGATGGCGATATCTCGGGTTAGAGAACGTGTTAGAATTTATTATATGACGTGCATAAAATTCGGAAAGGATCGTGTAGGGCATAGTTAGTAGTGCATCTATTCAATGCTAAAGGGACAAAATTTCTGGTAGGACGACTAGGGACACAAAAGTTTAACTGATTCAATAGCTCAGGAGAATCAATTTCCCCAACTATGAGCTTATGAAGAAAACTAATCCTAAGAGCTATCCTACGATGCACCAAAAATGGAAGACTGATAAGAAGGAGCCTATTAGAGTAAGATGGCAAACGCAAATTAGGATTGCAGTTTAGGCCACGAAGGGCAAACAGGAGGAATTGTTTATGTACAGACTCAATTCGAACTTGATTATTTATATATTGCGGTGACCAAATGCAAGAGCAATACTCGAGGAGTGGACGCACAAGAGATATACAAAGAATCTTTGTGGTATAAGGGTCATTAAATTCAATAGACCATCGTTTAATGAAACCAAAAACACTCTTCGCTTTATTTACGATAGAAGAGATATGTTGGTTAAAACACAGCTTGGGATCAAACTGGACACCAAGGTCATTAAAAGTAGAGACTCGCTCGAGTTGGACGTATTCAATAATGTATGTAAACAAATGAGGTTTACACCTATGGTACGTCATGAACTTACATTTGGAGATATTTAGATATACGTAATTAGCAGAACACCAAGAATGTAAAGAATCAAGATCCTCTTGGAGTCTGAGATGGGAGGCACCATCATTAAATGAAAGGCACAATTTTACATCATCAGCGTACATGAGGACAAGAGAATGTGAGATGGAGAAAGGGAGATCATTTACAAAAAGGTTAAACAATAATGGGCCTAGATGGCTTGAGGAACTCCAGTAGTGACAAAGACTGGACCAGAAAGAGTGAACTTAAATAACACTCGTTGAACCCTATTTCTCAAATAAGATGCAATCCAACAAAGAAGATGTTGTGGAAAACCTAAAAGGTCAAGTTTATGTACAAGTAGATCATAATTAACAGAATTAATCGCCTTTCTGAAATCAGTGTAAATAACATCAGTTTGACGTTTGTCCCTAAAACCAAGATTTACAAAAGATGTAAACTCAAGCAAGTTTGTAGTTGAAGAACGCAACCGTGTTGACACGGAGAAATAATTGTTTTACAAAAGTAATAAAAGGTTAAAGTGAGCATTTTTTCAAACAATTTTGGGATTGCAGAAATTTTAGCAATACCTCAGTCATTGGATATGACAGCTTTGTTACCTTTTTTGTGTAGGGGAATAATAAAGGATTCCTTCCAGATAGGAGGGAAAGGTGCGCTCTGAAGTGATAAATTGAAAAATTTCAAAAGAGGTTTACACAGAGACTCCGCACAGTGCTTAAGCAGACAACTAGGTATTTTGTCTGGGCCGGGTGAGTAAGTGGATTTCAACGATTTTAAATTTATAAGAAGACATTCCCCCCTAATTACAGGAGAAACAATGATGTTACAATGGGATATGGATACCGGTTTTGAATATAGGATTCAGAGAAATAAGTGGATTGAAAGAATTTTGCAAACAGATCAGCAATACCCAAATCAGTATGGCCATGTTCATTAACTAGATACAATGATGAGTTCACAAAATTATAGAACTACTTAGGGTCGCGTGAAAATTGCTGTCTACAACGTGTGAGATAGTTATTATAACAAAGGTTATTTAACGAAAGAAAATTAGCTCGGGCTACACAAAAGTTAGCAAAAGCAATAGAAGAGCCAGAACTCTTAAATTTTTTATATAGCCTCGACTTAATGTTCTTCAGGTTAGAAAGTCTTCTTGTAAATCAAAGTGGTTTATATGACACTTTCGAAACAGCGTTATAGGGAACATAGGCATCAAATATATTGTATATCTCTTCAAAGCAATTGTACAAAAAAGACCAATCTATTCAGAGAAAGACTTTATTTACAATAGTTGGACAAAGTTCACTTTGCGAAAAAAGAATCGACGCATAGAAGAAGAAGTGGAGTCTGAAACAAAGCGGGTTACAGAATGGGATATTTCCAAAGTTGGATGGTAAGTATCCTCAGGAATACTTAAAGTTTGGCATCTTGACACAGAAGTACCAGCAGAATCATTACTGAACACAAGATCAAGTGATCTATTGTAATGATTGACAACAGAGTTCATTTGAGACAAAGAATTTTCAAACAGTGTGTCCAAGAAATCATGTTGTGCTGAAGGAATGAATGAATGGGAGATTAAAATCACCTAGCACGATGAAAGTGTCAGGGTCCCGAAGAATGTTATTGACAAAGTTAATAGCTCTAGCATGACACATATAATTTTCCAAATTGGAATTAGGTGGAATATAAGAACACGATATATAAACAGTTTCATAAGACAAAAATAACCTCACGCAAATAAACTCAATATTGGCTGAACAGTTTAGATCAACGAATTCTGATCTTAGGTGAGAGACAACAGCAATTAGGACACCACGTCCGCGTCGAATAGGGCGATCTTTTCTATATGTGATGAAATTTGAACAGAAAATTTCATTACTAAGAATACCAGAGTGAAGCCATGACTCGGAAAACGCTATAACATTAGATTCAAAGCAGAAACTATCCCTATTCAAATTGTTAAGCTTGGACAATAAGCCTCTAACTTTTTGATATATTATAGAGATATGATGAAGGCAGGAAGCTAGTTTTTTGGAGCCGAGCTTGGAGCCGAAGGTGAACTAGTAAGTACTGGAAGCCTATGTCTATTCCTACTCTTATGTTTAAATTCATGAACAACCGTATTTGGAGGCCCGATTTGCGCATTACAAACTTCGTCGAATGATTCGGAAGGCACACTAATCTTGAACGACGAAATATCCCTAGGTTGTGAAAAATTGCATGGTCAGTGATAACGGTAAGGTCGAAACTTCTCTTCCGCGTGCATCAGAACAGGAGTGGTAGTGAAAGCCAATTTTAGGGATTTGAATGACTGTATTGCCCCACTACTCAATGTTAGTTTTTGTCCCGGTTTGCCTTTTAAGGCATCGGTCAATGGTGTGCCTAACGAAGCAAAATCTTTTATTAACCTTGTATACCGGTCCGCAGTTCCGAGAAAAGTATGGTACGCGGAACTGGTATATTCAGGATAGTCTCGACCCTACCGGGATCAGTACCTAATAACCCCCCCAACAACGAAACTCAAATATTTCAAACGCCGGTATCAGATTTTTTACTTTTTCAAACCAATAGTCAGGTTTACTTTCTTGAAGCATTCTGCCACCCGATGCAAGTAATACAGATGAGCTTCGAAGTCAGCTGCGATCACCATCAAGTCGTCCAAATAAACGAACTTATAGCCATGTCCATGAGCCGACAAAACCTCTGTGCGGCGTTACACAGACCAAATAGCATGGCCACAAATTGATATAGCGGACGTCCTGGTATAGTAAAGGCTGTACAGGGCTTGCTATCCGCATCTAGCTCAATTTACCAGAAGGCGAATTTCAGATCGACACTGAAGATGTAGTGTGTCTGATCGATGCGGGACAGGATGCCTTCGATGTTCTGTAAATAATAAGCATTCTTCACAGTTAACTGACAAAACCTGTTTTTATCTGGCCGTCGTGCTACTGTCGTACAGTTACAGCATGGGCTTTAGCTGGTTTCAATAACACCCATTTCCAGCATTTTATTCACTTCGGCATAAATAACCTGCTGGACGGCTCGGGACATCGGATAATGCCTATCTTTGATGGGAACGGTGTTTTCAATAAGTATTAAGAACCAATTGCAGCCAACGTAGTTAGACCGTTCAAAGTTTGTCCCTGTATCAGTTCGTAACAAATTAGCCACAGTGTCAACATCGTTCCACTTGTCCATTCGCTCTACTAGCACCAGCTGCAATTAGGTGATGTTCTATTCCAAATGATTTACACAGATCTGAAAATTTTGCATTTGTAAAATTTGTTCCTCGGTCACTTATTAGTTCACGCGGTGCGCCAAAGAGCATTGTATAATTGTAGAACATCTGAGTTGCTTCTGTAGCTTTAAGCGTTTTGCAAGGGAATAAAACCACAACATTTTTTAAAAGCGTCAATGATGATGAAAATACATATATCGGTAATCTTTCCCGTCCCATGAAATCAGCATGTGAAACGTCAAGCGGAATCGGTCGCTTCTCAATTGGGCGTAACTCACACTGCTTCTTTACAGAAGGTCTTTTAACCACAAGGCAAATTACACAAGACTCCACAAATTTTCTTAAATTGTTTGTCATTGATGGCATTCAGAAATGTTCCCTCATCTTTGCTAGAGTCTTCTCCCATACTACACGGCAATTATCTTCGTGAAATCGTCTCATCAATGATAGTCGATAGTCGTTGCGGAATATAAATTTTGTTTGAACCATCTTTTTTTTGTGTAAAATTCCACTTTTCAATGTGTACTGAGCTTGAGTGTCCGCGTCTCCGCTTTTGATTTTATCAATAATTTCAACTGCTGCAGAATCGTTTTGGTGCTCACTATGCAACCAAGTCTCAGATACACAATTAAGTTGGTAACTGAGTTTAGTAGGCGTATTACGACTCAAAAAGTCCAAATGTGACAAGGTCTTTCCCTTCCTATAGACAATTTCGAAATCAAAATCTTGTAGGTAGATCCACCAACAAGCTACACGTGGTAACAAATCTCTCTTTTCCTTAGTGGCTTTCAATGAATTGCAGTCAGTGACTAACAAGTGACAGATAGTGTTGAAAGTTTTTTACGGCAAGAGTTTCTAGTTCATAGCTGTGAAAATTTCTTTCATATACTTTAGTGGCTTGACTATAATAGGAAACCACATGTAATCTCTCATTAATACGTTGCAATAATATTGCTCCATACCCCATAGCACTAGCATTGGTATGCAATTCAGTTTTTAGGTCCGGATTGAACAGAATAAGTAGAGAACGTGCTGTAAGTTGTTTCATTACATACTGTTTTGTCATTTCAAACTCATCAGTCCATGATAATTTTACATCGTTTTTAGCCAGTGCAGTCGTGACAGTGAACTCAAGAATAAATTTTTGAAAATAGTTCGCCAGTCCCATAAATTGTCGCACTTGTTTAACACCCACTAGTGAAGGCGATCTTATTAATGCATCAATTTTAGATTTACTAGGTTTGATACCCTCAGCGGATATTTCTTGTCCCAAATACTCAATTGTTGTTTGGAGGAACTTACACTTGTCCCAGTTGAAAGAGAAACCACTATCATCCAGTATCTTCAATACAATCTCAAGTCTTTCAATACTTTCTTCAATATTTTTTGATGGTATTAAAACATCATCCAAATAAACTAAGGCGATTTTACCATTCAATTTACCCAATGCCGCATTAATTTCTCGTTGAAAAACTGCGGGTGCGTTAGCAAGTCCAAATGGCATACAAACATACTCAAAGGTGCGTCAGGTGTCATTTTCTCAATTGATAGCTGATCCTCAATTCTTGGTAATGGATAACGATTTTTGTTTGTTATTTTTAGGGTTCCGTACCCATAGGGAACTAACGGGACCCTATTACTAAGCTTACAATGTCCGTCCGTCCTGCACTATCTCATGAACCGTAATAGGTAGAGTGTTGAAATTTTCACAAAGTGTGTAATTCACTTGTGTGTAGAACGACAAATACTAAAAATATACATTTTTAGAAGCATTGTTCTTTAATTTAACCTTTTGTTTAACAATTTTTTGTTTTTTGTAGTAAACTTTGAGCTGTTAATTGTAGTATACTTTTAGGCTATTAAATATAAACATAATTTTATATTTTAAGCAAAAAATTTTGTACGATGGTACGGAACACTGCGAGTGCGAGTCCGACTCACACTTGGCTGATTTTTTTTAATGCTCCGTAATCAACACAAAGTCAATAGGTGTCATTTTTCGTTTTAACAAGGATTACGGGACTAGCAAAAGGAGAGCTGCTTTCCCTTATAATGCCAAGTGACTTTCAATTTTCGACTATCTCTGCCGTTTGCTATTGTTCGCTATGAGCGAACATCCGATATGGTCTATAATTAACAACCGCATCCTTTGACAGACGAATACTAAGAGAACACGGTACTTAACATTTGTGGATGTGGATGAGTGCCACTGGATTGGTTCTGAGTGTATAATATCGCAGCATTTCATCGCAATGTGGAACCACCAGCATTTACTATAATTGTTAATGTAGGGTCTCATCACGCGATACTCTGGCGTCAACGTCGTCTATCTGCGAATGATCCTGATCAATGCAAGGAAAACCAGCCGAATCTTGACTGTCACATTCACGTTGCGTAGTTTGTAAAATCTTATTGATCGCTTCCACCGAGATTATTAAATTTTCATTTTGCTTCTCCTTTGATGGAACCGAACACGTGGGCTGATCCCTAACCTCACATTGTTCGCATTTGGTCATACTATAAACCGATCGATGCCGTGGAAATTATCCCACTTCTCTTGATAGTAATTAACTAATGCCCCTCGTTTCTCTCTCCATGCACAGATTTGTCCTCTTTCTACGTCCTTTCCAACACTCCAACGTACGTGTAATAGCCATTTCACACTGAGCATTCAATGTAGCATTCACAAAAAGTGTTCACATTACATTTTGCATTTTCGGAACAGTTGTTTTTTGTTTTGGTTGTACATAAAAACGTTGTGGCCAATTGTGAGAAATTAAATTGGAAATTGTGCGAGAAATACAGGGTGGCGCAATAAAACGTGAATATTGCGTTTTTTTTCGCGACGAAGTTTACAGCGAATTTTAAAGTTGAATCTTAAACTGCCTCCTTATAAGCTCCAGTTAACACAGAAATTAAAAGAGTCCGACTTCGGAGCAAGGTTGGCATTTGCTGAAGAAATGCTTAGTCGATTTTCCACTTTTGACAACATCCTTTTTTCTGACGAGGCTCATTTCCATTTAAATGGGTTCGTAAACCGACAAAATTGTCGTTATTGGAACGACGAGAATCAAACATAAAGTCTACATGAAAAATCCGAGGAACATCAGTCAACTAAAGGAAAATATCCGTGGAGAAATAGCAGCAATCATCCCAGATTTATTGACAAGAGTTTTCACAGATCTGCGATCGCGTTTAGAGGAGTGCCGTCTTCGAGAGGGCCATCATTCAGATGATGTTATTTTTAAAACATAAACTACATTTAAGTACCTAATCATTCTAAATATCTTTTATTTCAACTATACCTTTTGTATTTATTTTTTAGCCTATACGTAATAAATGCACGTTCTATTGCGCCACCCTGTACATGATTGAGAAAAATTTGCATTGTATGCAATTAATTCTTGCAGCTTCCTTTTTTTTTTTTTACTTATTTTCTTAATATTCAAAAAAAAATTACAATTTGAAATTTTCTTCAAATTGTCTTGTGCAATGATCAACTGTTTTGTGTTGGCGCGCAACGAAAAAAAGAGGAAGAACATCAAAAATGACCTCAAAAAAGGCAACAATTAACCAGCACTGGGTAGAGACAAACAGCATTTTCGTTGCATATTTATCGAATGTACATTTTCTACTATATCAACAACTACAAATTTACGTCACTTTTCGCTGTTGTTGTTTTTGAAAAATGTAGCATTCGAGAAATGTACATTGAATGCTCAGTGTGAAATGGCTATAAAGGTACCCATCGACACGTCGAATGCTTGATCAAATCGTTGTTGTTGTTGTTGCTTGATGCGTTGCCCATTAACTACATTAAATTTCGTTCGTTAAATGGAAAACTTTTAATTCTTAGTTCTCTCTGAAGACAGCAACGAGTTCACACAGTGTATGTGCGCCGGCATAGACCATTAACTATTTATATTTATGGTCTTTGCCGGTGGCAATATACCTTAATCTGATATAATTTTTCGTAAAAGCTTTTAAATATTTAATTAAATAATTATTTTATATAAAAATATTTTAAATTTTACTGAATAAAAATGTTACAAGCAATTAAAAAAAAATTTAGATTCTTAAATATTGGGTGTACAAATAAGTTTTGAGGATTTTTTTAGTAACTTTGAAGCTTTATGCCGTGGAACTGATACAATGCTGGATTAGCTCATAGTAGATCACTCCGAGCTGATCCCACCAGATGCACAGCATTAGCTTCTTGCCATGAATATTCGGTTTGGCCGTTGAAGTTGATGCATGATCAGGCTTACCCCATGTTTTTTTGGGTTGTCGTAGTGGATCCATTTTTCCTCACCCGTCACATGCAAAAACCTTTCCGATTATGCCTTTGGAGCAGTTGTTCGCACGTGAAAAACCGACGTTCGACGTCTCTTAGCTTGAGTTCATAAGGAACCCAATTGCATAGTTTTTTCACCATACCCATGGCCATGAGACGGTTTGAAATTGCTTGCTGAGTCACTCCTAAGGTTTCAGCGAGTTCATTTTGAGTTTGGCATGAATCTTGGTCCAATAACGCCTCCAACTCAGCGTCCTCAAACTTTACTAGCCTCCCATCGCGTTCCTTGTCGCTGGTGTCAAAGTCGCCACATTTAAAACGCCGGAACCAAAACTCACATGTTTTTGCTGATGGAGTATGTTCCTTATATGCTTCACATAGCAATCGATGTCCATCAGGTGCACTTTTCTTCAAATGAAAACAAAAAAGTAGCGCTTCCCGTAAATTGAGTTTTGTCGGCACAAAAGTCGACATGTTTATAGAACAAAGAAAGTTTGTTATTTACACTTCAGCGGAATGACACATACGGATTTTTGGTGGGAAATGGAGACGCTTTAATATGAATAGAGTGGCTAGATCGTCTGATGAGATTTAATGTTAGTTATGCCAACTTTTGAAAAATTTAAAATGATGAATTTTTGAATTAATAGTTAATTTTGAATATTGTATACGATATGTTAACAAAATACTACAATATTTATAAATAATTTCAATTCATTATTAAATATTATTATTTTTTTTTTAGCTAGTACTCTAGTATTATTAGATACTTTATTGTATAATTTACGTAATATAATAAAAAAAAAAAAATTAATTAAATTTTTTAATTAAAATAATTTAATTAATTACTACATCCCTAAATTAATTTTTTTTTTGTTTTAATTAAAATAATTTAATTAATTGCTACATCCCTAATTTAATTTTTTTTTTTTAATTTAAATAATTTAATTAATTATTAGATCCCTAAATTAATTTTTAATCTTCAAAATTATTTCGTTTTTATTTGTTTTCCTACGGCAATTTGCGTTTCTTTTTTTTGTCCGCTGTCAGCAACATGTCTATTCACAAAGACAAGTTCATCACACTGAGATGATTTCACCACCAACACTTCAAATGGCTCCTCAAATGCAAAAATGAAGAGAGAGAGATTTGAAGAAAATCAAAACGTTTTCATTTTGTTCAAGTATTTGGTCAAGCGTCAAAAGACTCCCGTCGACACGTCAAATAGCTTCCGCTCTATCTTTTTTCGAACCATTTGATCAATCAATGAACGTGTCGATGAGTACCTTAAGAGAGTAGCTTCAGTGTTTAACAACACTAGGCAAAACCCAAGCCGATAAACGATGACAACTGTAAGTACTACTTATTTTATCGTTCGATCTAACGTTTCTGTGTAGATGTTTATGTATGTTTTTTTTGAAAGGAGATTGATATAATATGTACATGTGTGTCACTTACACACTAAAGTAAATGGAACATTTTGGCTTTCTTGAGAAAAAGTGATGATTGAGTCAAGGTTTCCCTGGTGGGGAGTGATAAAGCTTGTTGGTGGTCGGAAATTGGAAAGTGGTTAAATGAAGGGCAAGAAGAAAGGATGTGGAGGACTGTAATGAGGGTGTTACAGTTGCAATAGTTGCATAGGAGAGATAAGGATTTGACAAAAAAAATGTGGAGCACGTGTAGTGGCTGAAACTCGATTATGATCACTTTTATTTTATTGTTTGTTTGTTTATTGATTGGTAAGTTGGTTGTTACAGCGCATATGATTTTATTTTTTGTTTACATTTATTTGTTGTTTTGTTTACTGTTTGGATTTGCTTTCGTTTTATATTTGTTAATACATAAGTAACTGTGCTGTAAGCTCACTATATTTGTTAATACATAAGTAATTGTGTTATAAGTTCACTTTGTTTGTTTTTTTGTAGTATCGTTGTGTTGTTGATCTCTTAAGCCTTCGAGCGTTCGTATGCAAGTGAGTCCAGCTTCGTCTCCTTGTACGAAACCCAATTTACTACACTTGATCTGGCACAACCTTCCCATATTGTTGTTCTCACTCGTTTTCTAATTACAAATTTGGGAGTACAGCTATCTTGTGGATTGGCCGCCGCATTATGCCTCTTTTCGTCATCAGATCCACCACTCGAACCTTGCAATCTTGACCTGGTACAGCTGCTTCGATTCGTGCTAATACCCACTTTTGGGGTGGCGTGTTATCCACGTGCACTATGACAAGTTCACCAACTTTTACATTTTGTTGCTCCTTCGACCACTTAGTACGCTGTTGTGAGTGGTGAATGCAGTCGCGTTTCCACATACGCCAGAAGTGTTGTTTCAGACAACAAACTCGTTGCCATCGATCGCAGTTGCGCATTTTATTCAAATCGTCGCCGATGTCCACTTTCGCTTCAGGAGCTGCAACCAGAGATGCACCTATTAAATTAAATAGCTAAGCTCTGTGCTATTCCAAGGTTGTTTGAACATATTATCACCGATCAGGTGCAGCATTTCGTTCTTCCTTTATTAAGTACTTCACAGCACGTTTTCACCAAGAAGCGTTCAACTACAACCAACTTATTAGAATTTACTTCGTTGGTTAACTGTAGTTTTTCACAACAACATCAAATGGATGTCATTTACACAGATTCTAGTAAAGCTTTTGACAGTGTTTGTCACTTCGTACTCCTCAATAAACTGAATACCTTTGGTTTTCCTCCCAAGTTAGTACGCTGGATTACATCCTATCTAACTTCCAGAACCCAAAGAGTTATTTTTAACACAGCTATATCTAAGATTATTCGTGTAACTTGTGGTGTCCCTCAGGGTAGACACCTTGGCCCATTATTATTCAATATTTTTAATAACGATTTGCCATCTATCATAAAACATTCTAACGTCTTAATATACGCTGATGATGTTAAGTTATGCTTATCTATTTTATCTCCGGTCCAACAAATGTTTCTTCAAGAAGATCTTGATTCCTTATCTCAGTGGTGCGCCAAAAATTATCTTTCGATTAATTGTGACAAATGTAAAATTATGTCCTTTTAACTTAAAAATTTAATTGTAGAAAGCTACCACATTAATGATCACACTCTAGAACGTGTCACACAAGTCAGTGATCTGGGTGTGTTGATGGATCCAAAGCTGCATTTTGGGTCGCACATTTCTTGTATCATCTGTAAAGCTAGAGGTGTTTTAGGATACATTAAACGTTGGTCTAAAGAGTTTAATGATCCTTACACTACCAAATTATTATTCACTTCTTTGGTTAGGCCGATACTTGAATATGCATCGTGTGTATGGGATCCACAGTTTAAAAAGTATAGTGATAGTATTGAGTCCGTTCAAAGCAATTCTTGCTTTCTGCACCGCGTTACTTACACTGGGATCCCAATATAAACCTTCCATCTTACCAAAGCCGTCTTAAACTCCTCCCGAAATTATCTAGTCGCAGAACGACTCTTGGTGTCACATTCTTGTACATTCTAAGTGTAGGCAGCATCTTTTCCTCTTCCTTGCTTGGTAGTATTAATTTTAATGTTCCTTCTCGGGTTACAAGGAATTATTCTCCTATACTTGTTGGTACATGTAAGACACATCTGCTATGTGTTGCAGACTGCGAATTGCTAGAAATGGAGGTGCTTATAATCCGTATGTCACGGTTTTAAGCTGGTATGTCTTTTTGCTACTTTCAGCATTTGGTCTCTAAAGAATGAGTGGAAAGATTCTGTCTCGCTCGTCTACAACGAATTGCCGGTACATCTTCGTGATGTCATCCGTCAAAGCAAATTGGTGTAGTCGGAAAGATAGAATTGTTGTTACTAATGTTTATTGTATTGTCAGGCCAACCATGAGAATATCATTTAATTACATACTTGAACTGCTTTTGGCAGACGCATAGAATACTACTTGGGACTTTGTTGTAAGACTCTGCGGTCTCAATACACAATGATGCGGTATGTAGAAATATGGTCTGCTTAAATCCACTTCGTTTAAAATTGACTAATGATCAAGTGTGATGCATTCATTTATGAAGTCGGTATATGTAGCTTTCAATTGATGGTCGCGATTCAGCTTTCGTCCAAGCATAAAAAACCGCATCTTTGCCATTTCCAGTGTATTTCCAAGTACACGTGGGTCTTCTTTGAATTGGAGTCGAACCTGGCTCCACCCATTTGATTACAACTTACCTGTTTTGATGAAGTGATCCTCACAGCTCTTCCTTTGTTACCATTTTTGAATATGTCTCATAATTTTCAAGCTCCCAGAATCTTTTTATTGAGGTGTGGAGTGGTGTTGATTCCTGAATTATATTACACCGATATACTTGCGGTTTTGAATTCGTTAGTAGGTTACCTCTTATAATCCAACCAAACGCATTGTTGATTATGCATGGCTTGTCTGCTCCGAGTATGTATTTTCCGTCGCGTATTGCGTCGAAAAAACCTTCTGTACCTATTAAGATGTCGACTTTGCTTGTTTCTGCTAACTCCATCGTGTCCGGCAGTTTCCATTTAGATATGTCTATATATTCCGGTGGTTGATGAGATGAAATCATCTTGATCACTGAGAAGTTTGAAGTTCGTGATCTTAAAGAAGTTGTCACTCAATGTTGTATTTGCTTTCGTAGACTTCTTCTTCTTCTGACTTCTTGGTGTACCCTTTTTCTGCTTAGCTGTAGCCGGTTCGCTGCTTGACTTCAGAACAAGAATCTAATAAAAGTCGCACTTGCTGGAACTGACCATATTTATTCTTTATTAGTACCACTGCTGTGGGTATGATGCCTCGGTTTGAAGTTCATGTCATCAATAATGTATGTTTCTGCAGCTGATGACCTTGATGAGCATTGGGAATTTCTCTATTTAGATGGGTGGTAAATTATACTGATTCGGCAGCGGCTGAAATGTTAAATAATAGTGTATGATGTTTTTTCTTGCATACTTTGCAGCGAGATTGTGAGTGACAATTCTTGACTTGATGATCCTTTGGTAGACAATTAAAACATACTCGTAGTTTAGTCTGCGTGTCATAGTTACATCTTTGTGGTAACGGCATGTCCCCAAATATCTTGCAACTGCTTATGTAATGATCCTGTGAGTTATAATGTACACATTTAGCCTGCGAAGTAACAAACGAGCTGGACCATGATAGCTGTTTGGGTTTCCGGTTTCCATCCAATTGCCTTTCAGGTTTCACTATGCTTTGGCGACTTTCCAAAAATTGGCATTTTCGTGTTAGACTTTTGTAGCACTCATCTCAAGAAGGTAATTTGTCGTACGTTTGCTTCTCGTCATAATTTAAGTTCGTGTCAGCATCCACCTTTGACATAACAATGTAAATCATGACTGCATTCATTATGTGTTCTACCGAGCCAAGCGACAGTAACGGGCTTCGAATTTCTGATGCAGAGTCGATAATTTGTTGCAATGCGTTTGCGTCATGTGAAATTTCCTCTTAATGATAGTTATTATCTGCCAGCAACAACGAACAATGACCCCGAAACAAAGAAAATGAAAATAACTGCATTGCACATTCAAAGGGATATGTAAGAAAAGAAACGAAATATGACAAAGCAGCGCAGCTTGTCTAACAGTTTTAAAGTATATAAATATGTATGTGAAAACGAAATAACAAAAGCGCAACTTATGCTATTATTATGAGCCGCTATAACAGCTCCGTTTGCTGTATGTACTTATGTACTTTGATTATGCACAAATAAATATGATATACTCACAGTTCGTAATTATGTAATTATGTGGCAGGGAGGTGAAAAATTCTTTGGAATGTTGTCTCCTGGCTGACGGTGATGCTGCTGATCCCGACCAAAATAGTGATTCTTTCTCCCTCGCAGCTGCCACTTTCCTTGCGGTAGTTTCTGTCTGACGGTGGTACTCGTGATCCCGACCAGAATTTGTTCCTTAACCCTCGATTAGTGGAATGAACCCTTGGATTCTTCGCGTTTCAGCTGCACGGGTGAACTAGTCCTGTCATGGTCGCCAAATGTTTGCTGAATTCTATCAGCTTTGTCCTTTACGGAATGTGGAGCTCGTGTAGTGAGCGTGTAGTCCAGCTTCGTCTTCTCACTTGTACGAAACCCAATTTACTACATTTGATCTGGCACAACCTTGCCATATTGTTGTTCTCCCCAAACAAGGTTCTAAGAATTTTTGTCGGAAAACATCTGGTAGGGTTGCAGACTTGGTGAGTTGCTGAAGGCTGGTATCTATTACTGATGACTGCGAAGACTATGGTGGGAAGGTAGTTTTAAAAAGAGGGATGGGCCTGAAGGGTAAATTAAGTTTTTTGCTGAGTTCTATTGTACGGTAAAGGGTAGATGTAACTTTAGGCGATTTTTTTTTTGGCTTCGTAGAGAATATAATCGATGTGGGAGGATCTATATGCACCCAAGGCGAGCCTTAGAGCGGAGTGGTATATAGTTTTTATTTTATTTAACTGAGAGAATGCTTTAGCAAAGTCAAGCGAGAGAACTGATGTTTGGTTTTTTGTTGATAAGGATCAGGTAGTCTAATGCGGCTAGACTGTCTGATATTGATTTACCCTTTCTGAAACCTCTTTGGCGGTTATCGATTGGTTTGAGATGTGACACAAACCACCCTGGACGGTTTGCTACTAGAGAGTTTAGAGATATTGGTCTGTAAGAAGTTATAATTGTTTTGTCGGCTGAGGGTTTTATGAGCTGGTTTTGTAGTGCTGTGGAATGTAGCTGGACGATGCGAAACTGGCTAGTCTAATTTCTTGAGCATTGGGTAAGATATCCTATAAATACCCGGAGTGTTGGCTTTTAATTTTGATAGAGCTGATTGAAATTCTTTAAACGTGAATGGTTCCTCCAGTCTCAGGGCATCGCCTAATCGGTTGTACTGTTTGTTGAGTGGGAGAGTGTTATATTTATTATAACGAAAATTGGAGGTGAAGTTAGAATCTGAAGATTCTGATGACCAATGGTTGCAGAATTCGTTTGCTATTAGTTGCTTATCTGTGGATGGGTAGGTGAGATTTAGTTCTGCAAAATGTTTTAATATTAGACCAAATATTGGCTGAAGGTGTAGTTGGATGTATTTCTAATGTAAAATTTTCTAAAGATGGACGTTTGGATATTTTCATCTCGCGTTTGTATATAGTGCTACCTATTTTAAAGTTTAGTATGTTTGTTGCGTTAATGTTGCGTCTAAGGATGTACCATATCTATTTTTTTGTTTTTGTTTTCACCTGCTGGAGCTTGACATTCCACCATGAGACTGAGTAAATAATATTTGGATTGCAATGTGTTTGAGGAATAGATTCGTATGCACTTTGGCAGATAATTTTTAATATGGTGGCTGAATCTTTGTTAATATTGAGACTAACAGGTCTGATAAGACTGTTAGTTTTGGTGGATGATGTGAAGTGGTTCCAATCTGCTCTATTTATTTTAAATTTTGGGTGAAATTTGAGGGGGGTGATTAATGGAAGAGAATAGGGAAGTTATAATGGGAAAGTGGTCACTACCGTGTAGATGGGGTTCTACGTTCTAAGATGCATTTATGGCTATTCTGGATGTAGCTATTGTTAGGTCAACGTGGGTGAGAGTGTGGTGAGTGCTAAAATGAGTGGACGAACCGTCATTTAGGATCATGAGTGGGGATTGGTTAATAAATTTTGAAATGATGTTTCCTCTACGGTTGTTAGTGGCTAGTCCCCAGCATTGGTGCCAGCCGTTTAAGTCAGCGGTGATTATTGTTGGTACAGATAGCTTCTTAAATGCGTTCCTGAGGTTATTTATAGAGAAGGGTTGGTTGGGAGGGATGTAAGCACTGATGATATTGAATTTAATTTTTGATGAACGGAGATGCCAACCAAATCGAAATCTTGGGAAAGTTGAAGAGTGTAGTGCTGTAGTGGCTTATAAATGAGCAGTGCTGCGCAGCCGGAAGACGAAGGCGAGAAATTGCAGAAATATTGGGTATAATTTAAGGGTATGGGGATATTGTTGTTTGAGTTTAGATGAGTTTTTTGTATTGCTATTAATTTAGGACTGTATGTTTTTATTAGAATCATAGTTATTTTGAAAGCCCTTCATGTTCCACTGCATTATGAGCATAATAGTAATATTGTAATTAATAATGAGGAAATATCTTAGTGTAGATTTAGTTCAGATTTGATCAGTTAATTTGTAGAAAGAGAGATGGCCGAAATTACTGGTAGAGGTTGGCTAGTGCGAGCAATATCTGAGTAACGAGTGTTGAATGATTGGTGTCGTTCCGTATATAGTGCACGGTCCGTTTTTATGTCGGACTTCTCGATGACTTTAATGGCTAGCAATTCTTTTTGTTTGATAAAGGATGCGCAGTTTTGATCAAAACTGTTTTGGTGGTAATTTGTTAGTCCGTTATCCTTGCAATTAATACAGCGATTGATGTTTGGACACGTTTCGGTGGAAGATGGGTCGATGTGAGCGGCGATGGGATGTAGGGACGATTTTATATTTTTTCATAACCAATATTAATTTTGGCCGGTAATATAGGTATGAAGAAAGTAATGATAATTAGACCTGTTTATTTCAGTTGATAATTTGTTTTTTTTAAATTTTTTTGCCTTCCGATACGTTTTTTAGTTCCATAGCAATATCTGCTTCAGATATGTCTCTAAGGAAGTTGCAGTATATCAATCCTTTTGATGTGTTTAGTGAGTTGTGCTCAGTGATATCAACATTTGTTTTGCCGTCAAGGTTTGTGAGTTTTACTAATTTTGATGCTTGAGAGTGTTGGTTTTTACAAGACACGTGCCATTTCTTTTGACTTCGTCTACTGGCCCGCCGCAAACATTGTCAATGACCTTTTGGAGCAAATGAAGATACAGTATCCATTGTTTTGGTCGATTCTTGTCATGATCAAATACTTGAATCCAATAGTGTTGTTCTTGATCAACTTAGATTCATCAATCGAGAAATACGTTTGATTAGAGTAATATTTTATAATACGATCGGGTGGAGCATTCATTGTTATTACTTGATTATAATTTAAAACACTTCACCACTAAAAATTCTGTTTGCTACGAATAAGAGCGCAAAAAACAAGACACTACCGTTCTCTATGAGAGTAAGCTTGTGACTGACCCGATAAAAATAAAGTACAACAAAACCAAATTAACAGAGGTGTCGTGGGACACCCGGGTGGAACGAAGTTCCTTTTCTGCTGAAATATTTGTTTCCTTATTTTATGTATCTCATGATATTCTTTATATCTGTGTGCATTGGTCTTAAAAGCTTTTATTTAACTTAAGAAAACTTTTTTTTTAAATGTTATCATTGTACCACGTATGTCTTTTCGTTGGTTATGCTTTGCTGCTTCTTGAATTTGTGTTTTTGTTATTGTTGTATTTATCCTTTCATTTATTGATAACTGCATACGCAAAAAAGTATTGCGCTCTTCTTTCTGTAACTCAGAGCGGAACAAGATCGAAAGGAGGTGTTGTTGTTATTCTTGTTTTTTTCCTATCATTTATTATAATGAAAATGCACAAGAGTATTGCCAAAGACTACAATAACTACAAAAACCAAAATATGAAGACTGGACAGTTCGCTCTCAAAATTGTTGTTGATGTTGTTGCTTTTGCAGTAGGACTAGTTAAAATGAGCGAATACAACAACGATTTTATTTATTGCTCGGAAGTATAATGCTCAGACACACCAGTATATAATAAGCATAACGCTTTTTCGTTATGTGAGGATTTCAAAAATTTTACTTCTACCGCAAGCCGCGTAAAAGAACTTCGTTCCAAAAAACAAAACGTAAACTCGATCACTGATCTCTGCTTTTTATTGGATAAAGCTAAGTATAGTGTACCTGTACGGCACACTTCACTTAAGTAATACGTCAGGTCACAGGATCCCCTAAAGCTCGCCCCACATTTTACATAACTTCTACTTATATTTACCGTCAACAACTACTAGTGATAAGTATTTAAAAGCACAAAAAATAGAAAATGTGAAAAGAATAATATTGATCGATTAAAACACACAAGAAAAGAAGAATGAAAAAATAAAAAACATATATTTACCATGCCAATTGTCATTGCTTACTTTTCTTTTATGTGTTCCTTAGATTCATAACGCCTATTTTCTTATTATACTACCTCATACTAATAAAAGACGGTATTCGAAAACAAATCTATCACGTCAAAATTTTTTTTTATTCACATTTGAAAATTAGTCAAAGGACATAGTCCAAGTCAAATGACGGTAAAAGGATATGAATGTCAACAAAAGGAAAATGCAATTATAGTTTTTAGTGTATTTGTAATATTCATAGATTAAAAAATGACATCAGAGTTGTAGGAAGTTTGTATAAAGTGAATAATGAAAAAATGCATTTTTATATAAAAAAACAAACAACAAACATATGAGTAATACCAAAAATATGTCAACTGATCGATACAAGTATGTTCTTGCGGTTTCAACTACCGCCTTCCAGGGGCCTCCAAAGTGCGGCGATCGAGGAGGTATAAACTTCAATGATGCAAAATTCATGCACAGCATCCTGATGGCCCTGGCTCAATATAAGTTTCCGCAAGTCAGACAATTCGTTCTTAGCCCCCACAAAGTTAGTAGCATTATCAGACCATATGCAGTTGGGCTTTCCGCGAGTTGAAATAAACCTGAACAACATACTTCCTAATTGTTTTTATGTTAATTTTTTAACCATATAAATCGTATACATAAGTATATATTTATATTGTTATATATATTTGACTGTGACTATGTCCTTTTTGTCCAATTTTCAAATGTGAAAAAAAATTGTGACATGATAGAATTTTGTTAAGTATTTTTTTCGTACTCAGCGCACTTGAATATATAAAAAAACATACATTTCGGAGAAAGTATATAAACCGTGTAAAGTAATGTTATCAATACAAAATAAAAGAGATGGAAATAAAATCAACCAAACGGAATTACAACTACTATCGCTATCTATTCATTTGTGAAAGCTAAGCATAGGGTACCTGTGCAACACACTACGCAGAACACATGATCCCCTACAATTTGCTCCACCTTTTAGTAGTAATATTATAATCGTCCTTAGCCGATTATTATATGTTATAATAATAAAAGAAAGTAAAAAAAGAGAATAGAAAAAACTATTAACTATAGGACATTTTGAGGCTTCTTTCGGTTGCCGGTGCTATTAATCGCCTCATATGGTTTACTAAGCCACCAGACACAACCTTCAAGAAACCTAAAAGGAACATATCGATGTTAAAATATTGGTTTTCTATTGGGCGCCCTAATTGTGCAGGACCCTATGCTCCTAGATCCCAACAGAGTTTGCCACGACTAGCAACGGCTCAGGGTGGGGTTGTTGACCACTCTGCTTGGACAGGGCCGGACAATTTATTTACTCTTTTAAATCCACCAACATCCCAACATAACACTATTCTACTCAACAGCACAACAAAAAAACAAACATATAACTACCCTACCTACTCAACCTTACTTTCAAACCATCGGCGGCCACCGATGTTGTGGGCCACGGTGATCACCCTTCCTAGAACCGACTCCTGCCAGTTCCCAAAAGCACTACTCAGGCTACAACGGCCTGGTCGCGTTCACTATCCCCCCATCCGTCCTACCGCCCCCATCAAGAATTTGTTGATCTAAACTGTTCAGCCAATATTGATTTTATTTCTGTGAGGTTATTTTTGCCTCATGGATCTGTTTACACATATATCGTTTTCTTATATTCCACCTAATTCCAATTTGGATACATATATGAGTCATGGTAGAGCTATTAACTCTGTCAATAACATTCTTCGGGACCCTGACTCTTTCATCGTGCTAGGTGATTTTAATCTCCCATTCATTCATTCCTTCAGCACAACATGATTTCTTGGACACACTGTTTGAAAATTCTTTGTGTCAAATGAACTCTGTAGTCAATAATTGCAATAGATCACTTGATCTTGTGTTCAGTAATGATTCCGCTGGTATTTTTGTGTCAAGATGCCAACCTTTAAGTATTCCTGAGGATACTTACCATCCAACATTGGAAATATCCCATTCCGCAACCCGTCCTGTCTCAGACTCCACGTCCACTTCTATGCGTCGATTCTGTTTTCGTAAAATGAACTTTGTCCAACTATTGTAAATAAAGTCTTTCTCGTAATAGATTGGTCTTTCTTGTATAATTGTATATATTGTATACCACTTCCGAAACAGCGTTATGGGGGACATAGACATCAAAAATATTGTATACCACTTCACAGAAAAAATTAATAGTAATAGACACTATTATGTTCCCCATAATGCTGTTTCGAAAGTATCATATAAACCATCTTGGTTTGCAAGAAGACTTTCTAACCTGGAGAACATTAAGTCGAGACTATAAAAAATTTAATTGGTTTTGTAAAGTTTTGTGTGGCCCGGGCTAATTTTTTTTTCATTAAATAACCTCGTGGCTTAGCATCCGTCTTGATCAAACGCTTTTTTGCAGCTAATATTAATGTATGGAAGGCCGTTGTTATTATATTATATTATTATATTCTATATACTGGCCAGCTGATCCATGAAAAAATACCTGATCTTATGGATTTCGGTATCACTAGGAACATGCCTAGAAACCTTATATCTGCAACTACCGTTTATTTTCTACTATGTGAATACCCAATAGCAGAGGACCGCTCACACAAACCTTTATCAAATAAGACAAATTGGCTTAATTTTAAAAAATATATAAGTTCTCACATCGACATTATGCCCTTGATCAACTCTGAAAGTGACATTGACAAATCGGTGTGTGAGTTAAATTCAATACTAGTAACTGCAGCTAGATTATCAACGCCCAAGAATGTTGCACGTTACATCATACAGCAGAACCTCTATCTGAAATAGGGAAATTGAAGAATTTGTTGCCATCGGAAGACGTTTGAGACGAGACTGGCAGCGGTACAGATCTCCCGCTGCTAAAGAATGACTGAAAATTGCAAGAAAAACTTATAAAAAGCGCTCAAAAGTAAAAAAGTTGATGCACAAAGACGATATATTGAAAATCTATCTCCTACATGTACAAGATTGTAACTCTGGAATGCTTATAATGCACTGAAAACTCCTGTAGAGCTAGATTAGAGACCAATCCGCGAGTTGGGTCCGCTCAGATGAAGATATTACATATTGTGAATTGAATTGGACGTGTTTCTGTTGTGCTCTGTGATTAATATTAATTTTTGTGAATAGTTTTGATCATAGGTAGTGTAATTTTTAGCCGTCGTGCTTTCAGTATACTCAAGGGGATAAACGCATACGTAGGTCTGCGCCGTAATTGAGTGTGCTGAGGAAGTCTGGTCTATAACCTCCACGTGGTGACGGCTGGAAACAGTTGCAGTATGTCTCAAACCGGACGTGTCATTAAGACATGTTCAGTTGGGTCATGCAGTAAGCTGGCTAAGATAGATCAGGCGGAGGGAGTAAACCCTCTTAAATAAAATCTTCCCTAACCCAAGGTGTTATGCGTCCCATGCCTATTGGGTGGTTTGCAGCCAGGGAACAAACCGGCTGTATTATAACGGAGCTGCCTCGATACCGGGTCACCTCGAGGTGTATCTATGACCTTACCGTGGTATGGGGCGCTGCCACGGTGGACTACTAACTTCCCATCTCAACCAAAGGACTGCCAACTGCTTAGGCAGGCGGCGGTCAAATATGAAACATGAATCCTACCAACACAAAAAAAAGTATGGACACGCAGTCCCTAAATGCAAAATCACAACCTGGCCCAAGCCAGGTCCACGTGCCTACTACCGAAGCTGGGACAACCGAGCCTAGTGGAAGTAGTAGCACTACACTGCCTAAGAAGGCTACCACCTGCACGGGTACAGCTGAAACCGGGAATAAACCTGGTGTAATCGGAGGTACCGGTCCAGGGAGTAATGTCGGCACCCCCCCTGTAGCTAAGCATAATTACAAAGAGAGGCGGTCGGCTTTACGTCTACTGGAACTCCTGAGAAACATTCCTGATGCTGAAAGGTCGGAAAAACAGAAGGCCTCTATCCTATGGGCTACGTGGATAACTGGGGAACTTGTACAAGTTCCTAAACCGAATCCGCCACCCAAAAGACAGAGATCGGACGATCTTCCTTCCAGCAGCAACTCAGCCAAGAGACCGAGAAATCGGGGGGCAGTTAAAACCTTCAGCGAGGCGGTCAGCGGCCAACAAATATGGGCGGTCGTTGACAGAAGTAACGCTGAAGGTAGTTAGCTGCATTTATGCTCTCTAATTTCAGCGATGCAGACCAAGTCACCATCAGTCTCGAAGCAGGTGGTGAACGGATGTGGCTAGCAACAAGCTATCTGGCCCATGACCATGACGCACTACCAAGACAAATTTTCAAGGATCTGGTAGCGCAGTCACATAAGCTGGGAGCCAAGTTAATTGTCGGTGCAGACGTCAACGCGCACCATTCGGTGTGGGGCAGCACGGACATCAATGCTAGCGGTGAGTGTCTTTTTGATTTCATTATTGGCTCTAATCTCCAGATCTGTAATAAAGGTAATAAGCCAACCTTTATTGTTAGTAATAGGCAAGAGGTAATTTATGCTACTTTTGCCTCTAGCTCCGTCTATGAGAAAATAAGTAAATCGAAGGTTTTGGAAGAACATTCCTTCTCCGACCATAGGTGTATCTCATTTGAAATTAGCGTAACCCTACCAAATCCCAAGCCCGTCCGGAATATTAGGAAAACGGATTGGGATAAATATGTAGGCCTAGTAGGGAACACCCTTGAAACCCATGCTTGCTGCACTCCAGATAGTGTAAGAGAGTCTGTAACAGCTAACCTAAACGCAGCCTTGGCGCAAGCCTGTCCGATAAGAAAACCGAGAGGTATAGCGAAACCTCGGTGGTGGACAGGTGAGCTAAGTAAGCTTCGGGATAGCAGCAGACATGCCTTTAACAAGGCAAAACACACCCGCCTTGAGGAGGACTGGAGAGGTTATAAAGAATCTCTAAAGGTCTACAAAAAAAGTAAACGAGCTGCGCAGTGGCAATCTTGGAGATCTTTCTGCGAAGAAGTGGAAGGTGCATCCGAGGCCTCTAGACTCCGCAAAATTCTGGCAGGAAGCTCCCAAAACTGGGAGCTACTGCAGAAAGCGGACGGATCATTCACCACAACAAGCAAAGAGTCAGTAGAACTTTTACTAGACACACATTTTCCAGAATGCTCGGATAACACTGAGCAAGACGCGGACAGTCTGAAGTGAATGGTCGTGAAATGAAGATAGATGCGATATCTGAGAACCGACTACTATGGGCAATTAACGGGTTTAAACCTTTTAAATCTCCGGGGCCAGATGAAATTCACCTACTGGAACTACAGAAAACCATTGACTGCAAGTTAATGGCAATTTTTGAAGGTTGTCTCCAGCTTGGCTACATACCTCAGAGATGGAGACGGGTTAAGACAGTTTTCATTCCAAAGACAGGTAAAAGCTCGCACATCCATTCAAAAGACTTAAGACCGATCTCTCTATCTTCCTTTCTACTGAAGACACTAGAAAGGCTGATTGAAATCTACTTAAGACTGACGATAGACAGGAGGTTGATCTCTCAATCTCAACATGCCTATACCAAGGGGAATATGGGTTGAAACAGCACTACATTCCCTCATCTCCTCTGCGGAGGGACCCCTGCATCGGCAGGAGTTCACCTTAGCAGTATTTCTCGATATAGAAGGGGTCTTCAATAACGTCAATGCGAGGGCTATCACTGCAGTACTCACTGACCTGAGAACGGAATCGAGCCTAGTGGAACTCATCGACAAAATGCTCAAAAGCAGAGTCGTTGAAGCAGATCTGGGAGATTCCAAACTTCGAAAGGCAGTGAGAAGAGGCGCACCGCAAGGTGGAGTCCTCTCACCGTTTCTATGGAATGCAGTAGTTAATAAACTACTAGTAGGTCTAGAATCGATGGGCTGCAAAGTGACCGCATATGCGGATGACGTTGTTATTGCCGTTTCTGGAAAATACCTATCTACTCTGAGAGACCTTCTGCAGGGTGCTCTGAATTTTCTTTCCAAGTGGGCGGAAGATTGTGGTCTAAAAAAAAAAACGGACAAAACGCAAGTCATCCAAAAAAAAAAAAAAAATAAAATCCCTTACATAGATCCGATAATGCTTTCGGGGAAATGTGTGATGATATCGAAAGAGACAAAGTACTTAGGCTTAAAAAAAAAAAAAAAAAAAAAAAAAAAAAAAAATACTCTAGAAAGAGCTAGGAAGGCTAACGTGGCATCTATGCCTGTAGAAGAGCGATAGGCAAAACTGTATATTGGCTCTATACATCAGTTGTGAGACCCATTCTCCTGTACGGAAGTGTTGTCTGGTGGACTACGATGCAGAAGAGAACCTACTATGAAATGATCGGTAAGGTTCAAAAATCGGCGGAGGTGGCAATAAGTGGTGTCATAAGAACTACGCCAAC
>JAWNKV010000761.1:0-135831 GCA_035041805.1 Amiota mariae
CATTGTTCAATTGCGCGCAACACAACATGGAGCATTGGTAATTTCTTTACTAATAGTGATCACCGAGCCATCGTAATTGAGATTGCGCTGCAACCGAAAGTCGGTGGACGGCTGTCCTTATCAAAGACTGAAGGTTGGAGACAACACTTGTTCGACAAGGATATCTTCCTACAAATTTGGGAGGATGGCACGACATACATAGATAGAGCGAATGGTATGGCAGTAGCCATAACAAAGCGGATCTCAACTGCTTGTGATGCCTCGATGCCAAGGAAAACTCGGATGCCTGCACGAAGGGCGGCTTATTGGTGGACTGCCGAGATCGCCGATCTTAGGAGTCGCTGCAACCGAGCGCGTAGGTTGGCGCAGCGTGCTAGAACGTTCCCCAATTGGGAGCGATTGCAGTGCGATTATAAGTTGCTCAGACGCCTCCTTCAGAGGGCAATAAGGTCGAGCAAAGATTCCTGCTTCAGAGAGCTTCGAGACAGTGCCGATATTGATCCGTGGGGTAAGGCCTATAAAGTAGTGATGAGCGCGGTGAAGGGACCTCAACCCCCACAGCCATCAGACCCAGTACTCATGGACAACGTGGTCAAAACACTCTTCCCTACTTGTGATACAGCCGAGCTTCATGCTCCTTTTGAAGTCTCTGCTGAAGTCCCAGAGGTCACCCCCGATGAGATACTTCAAGCACTTGGAAGGCTGGGGGACAAGAAAGCTCCAGGGCCTGATGCTATCCCCAATGTATCGCTAAAGGCCGCCGTTCGAGCAGATGTGGGCATCTTTGCAAAAATGTACTCCGCGTGCCTCTCCGAGGGAGTTTTTCCAACCATATGGAAAAGGCAGAGGTTGGTCCTGTTGCTTAAACCCAAAAAGCAACCGGACCACCCATCTGCGTACCGGCCACTCTGTATGCTTGATTCACTGGGGAAGATGCTAGAGAGTATCATAGTCGGCCGCCTACAGGAAACTTTAGATAGACCGAACGCTTTATCCAATGCCCAGTTTGGTTTTCGTCGTGGCAAATCCACGGTGGATGCAATCCAAGCGGTAATGGATATTGCGCGTAGGGCAACGAGTGGTACTCGATGGAAGGGAGGCGACAAGGAGTACTGCGCTGTTGTGACCCTGGACGTGAAGAATGCCTTCAACATGGCGAGCTGGCCGCGGATCATGCAAGCACTCCGCATGCTTGATACACCAGGGTACCTGATGCGGGTAATAGGAAATTACTTTGCAGACAGGGTACTCTTGTATGATACAGAAGACGGTCAGAAGGAGTATACGGTCACAAGAGGTGTACCACAAGGCTCTGTCCTGGGCCCCACTTTGTGGAATGTAATGTACGACGGCATTCTCAGGATGAGTCTCCCCACGGGCTCAACCTTGATCGGCTATGCTGACGACATAGCTTTGGTGGTCGTAGGCAAGACGATTGAACGAATACAAGCTGTGTGCAGTGCAGCTACGATCAGTGTCATGAGTTGGCTTAGGCGCGCACACCTGGAATTGGCAGTCGAGAAAACAGAAGCGGTTCTCCTGTCCACTAGAAAAGTGCGCGAGACATTCACTTTCCGGGTTGGTGATTGCCTCATAACCTCTCAGCCATTCATAAAGTATCTTGGAGTACTGATCGACTCCCGGCTGTCCTTTAAGGATCACTTAGCCACCGTGAGTGATAAAGCCATTAAAGTCAATGGAGCTCTATCGCGCATGATGGCAAACACAGGTGGACCGCGAGCAAGTAAGCGGAAGCTACTAGCCAGGGTTGTGAGCTCCATTATCCTTTATGCGGCTCCGGTATGGGCTGATGCGACATCAATGCGCACGTACACAGCGGGTATTCGCTCAACCTATCGTCTAAGCGCGCTAAGAGTTGCGAGTGGCTTTCGCACAGTGTCTGATGCTGCAATTGAAGTCATTGCCTCTATGCCACCAATTGACATATTGGCACAAGAACTCAAACGCAGCTACGACACAGGTGTTTCCAAAGAGACTGCGAGGCGATGCAGCATACAGGAGTGGCAAAGGAGATGGGAAACGTCCGAAAAAGGGCGATGGACGTTCTCCCTGATCCCTAGCCTGGACATATGGATAACGCGGAAACATGGTGAAGTGGATTTCCATATGACACAGATGCTCAGTGGACACGGTTGTTTTAAGTCTTACCTACACCGTTTCAAACACGAGGAGGACCCCTTCTGTCCTGTATGTGACGGCATCACTGAAGATGCGCACCACGTCCTGTTCCATTGCCCCCGTTTTAATGTGGAGAGGCAGCGAATGGAGGGATGTCTTAGTGAGCCAATCAGTGTGGAGAACCTTGTGCCGCGAATGTGTGAGTCAGCTGAAGTCTGGGAAGCTGTGAAAACAGCTACGGCCACAATAATGTGCTCTCTCAGGATGAGTGAACGCAGAAGAGCAGCTGAACGGTCACTAACTATCCGTTCAGCTCTTGCACCGGACGGGGATCGTTGATCATAGATAGTAGACTGACGCGTAGTCATTGACGTACGAAAACAAACCAACTAGGTGACCTACTAAACTAGGACCGACCGACTTTTGAGCAGCAATGCTCACTCCTTCCTCCCGAAGAGATATCTGTTCCGACTGTTCCGGGGGGACGATAGGACATGGGGCGGGAGTTTTTAGCGCGGTTAAAGTCCCGCACTTCGGTTGTAGACCGTGAGGGCTTTCGATGCTTTCCTCCCGATTAAAAAAAAAAAAAACACACACACACACACACACACACACACACACACACACACACACACACACACACACACACACACACACACACACACACACACACACACACACACACACACACACACACACACACACACACACACACACACACACACACACACACACTCGGCGTTGCTCAAGCTACAGTGGGGGTCACAGGTGGCGGATAGTGGACGGCCTACAGATATGTAGGTTAGCTGCGAATATTCAATAAGCAGTCCCCGACCAATGAGCGGCGAGAATGGAGGAGGTAGTTTAAAAGCCTACACACTCTTGTGAAATTCTCGTGACGGGGCGAGTGTGAGCCGCCCACATAATAAGTTCTCCAAAACCCAAAAGTGCGCCTGGTCTCAGATTGGGCGGATTTTTGGTCTGTAGCTGAACCTGATAGGTCGGCAGCAGTAAATGCCTGATGGCAGTCCTAAACCCAAGAGCGTCTGTTCCCACATTGGGCGGCTTCTTGGTCTGCGTCTGTACCTGATAGGTCGGCAGTAGTATATGCCTGGCGGTAGGCCTAAAACGCGTTGAAGACCGTTCCCCGCCACGTCGCGCTGGGAGTCTCCGGAACCACTGTTAGTTATTCCGCTAACGATGGTGAAGGGGTGATGTGAGCCTGCTCTACCGAGGCGGCAGGCGTGGCGTGGATCAGTGACCAGCCACTTCGGACCCTGGTCAGGGAGTGTGCATTGGACGCAGTTTAGTAGACTGCGTTGCCCCGGGCGAGCACCAGTCCGTCCGTGTATTCCGGGACTGGTAAAGCGTAGGTCAGGCCTCAGGGAACTGGGGTAGGGACTATGTCCCAAGGGTATACCCGTTCCTGACTAGTACGGCCCGCCCCCCTGCACACGATGCGCTGGTTAAACAAAAAAGAATGGCTAATACAGGGAATAATTGTACCACGGCGACGGCCAACTTGGTCGCTGTGGCGAACGATGATACAAGTTCGGGTCCATCAGGAGATATGGCGTTCAAGAGAAGCGGCAAGGTGGCTCGCTCTCCACCACAGCCAGGCAGTAATATCAATCGAACGCCGAAACCCATCCTGGCTACTACTAGCAAGGATGAGGCGAGCCCCTCGTGCTCGACGAAACCAGGAGAAGAGTTTAACTCTTTCCACAAGCTCGGCGTGAAGATAAGGAGTTTGGTGGACATGCTGGAGGAGAAGGGTTCAGATGGTAAGCCGAGACGCTCCATAAACCAAAATATGAGGGATACGATCGATAGTATCAAAGCTCTCTATGAGCTTTCAGCTATCGATCAGAAGGACGACCAGGCGAAGAGAGTCATAAGGACTAATAACTCTTCGCAGACGTCACCCTGGTTGAAACCCCCCGCAAAGGGTAAAAGAAGCCCCGAGGAGCAACTGGAAACGCCCCCAGTAAAGCGCTGTGCAGCTAAAAAACCACCAATCGCCTCTAAGGAGAGCAAACCCGTGGCTAAAGTTGGCAAAGTTAAGGTTGACTCTCCCAAGTCAACTAAACAGAACTGGACGAAAGTGTCGGGAAAGAGAAGGGCAAATGGCCTCAGGTCTAAGCCGGACGCTCTCATCATCTCGGCTACCGGAAGCTCCACGTATGCGGATATTCTGCGGAAAATACGCAGCGACCCGGCCTTGCAGAAACTAGGCGAAAGCGTGAAGAATTTCCGACGCACCACCAAAAATGAGCTTCTTGTTGAACTCAAACGGGGCACAGAGCAGAATACGGCGGAGTACCAGACAGTGGTGGAACAGTCTCTAGGCGGTGATGTAAAAGTCGTGACGAAAACAAACGTGGTCACAATCCAGCTCAGGGATTTGGATGAGATCACATCTTCCGGCGAAGTGTGTGACGCCCTCCATGAGCAGTGCAAAATACATCGCCCGGATGAATCGCAGGTTCGGAACATGGGGAAGATACGCCGTGGCACACAGACTGCGTACATCACGCTGCCAGTTGCTGACGCAAAGATGGTGCTGAGTGCGCAACGAGTCCGCATAGGATGGGTATCCTGCAGAGTCCGGGACTGTGTTGATCCAACCAGGTGTTACAAGTGCTGGGGGTACAACCACCAAGCACAAAATTGTAAGGAAACCGTAGACCGCAGCAACCTCTGCAGGAGATGCGGGCAAGAAGGTCATAAGGCAGCAGCGTGCAAAAGTGAGCCAAAGTGTGCGCTATGCAGTGGTAACCATGCAGCGGGGAGTGCCCGTTGCCCGGAACACGAAAGGGCAGTTAAGGAAAAGAGGACAGGAGGGCGATGAAAATCGTCCAACTTAATCTTAACCACTGTGTGGCAGCCCAAGACTTGCTGCGACAAACGGTCTTCGAGCAACACCTCGACCTTGTCCTAATATGCGAGCAATACCGCAACATCTTAGGGCTTGAATGGACGTCGGACGCATCCTGCAAAGCGGCTATATGGGTCACGGATGGGAAGGCTCCTCAAAGCAAGGCACTGACTCCTCATTCTGGCTTCACTTGGGTAAAAGTAAACGGCATTTACTTTTTCTCATGTTATGCCCCCCCAAGTCTGGAAATAAGCCAATTTGAACGGCTAATTACGGAGCTGGTTGCGGAAGCCAGGACAAGGACGCCGTCCATCATCGCAGGAGATTTCAATGCCTGGTCCACAATGTGGGGTAGCAGTTTCACGAACCAGCGTGGCAGGGTCCTGATGGAGTGCCTAGCCACACTCAACGTTGAACTTTTAAACGACGGGCAGTTCACTTTCGAGGCAGGTAACAGGCGCTCCGCCATAGATCTCACCTTCGCACATAGTTCCATTGCGCGTCACACAACATGGAGCATCGGTGATTTCTATACGAACAGTGATCACCGAGCCATTGTGATTGAGATTGTGCAGCATCCGGCAATCAGGGTCCAGTTCCACTCTGTCAGAGGCTGGAGAGATCGTCTCTTTGACGAAGACGTCTTTCTCCAAATCTGGGAAGACACCGCAACGGTCACTGAAGACGCGAATGGTATGGCAGAAAGCGTCACCAAGCGGATTTCCATAGCTTGCGACGCCTCGATGCCTAGGAAAGCTCGGGTACCTACGCGAAAGGCGGCCTACTGGTGGAACGACGAGATTGCTGAGCTTAGGAGTCGCTGCATTCGGGCACGCAGGCTGGCGCAGCGTGCCAGAACGTCTCCTGATTGGGAGCAAATGCAATACGCATTTAAAAAGTTAAGACATCTCCTGAGGAAGGCCATACGGTTCAGCAAAGACTCTCGTTTCAAAGCCCTGCGAGACAGCTCCGATACTGATCCCTGGGGTAAGGCCTACAAGTTAGTGATGAGCTCGGTGAAAGGACCACAGCCTCCACAGCCATCTGACCCAACGCTGATCGGCGAGGTGGTTGCAGCACTTTTCCCAGTGGGTGACACGTTGGAATCCACCGATCCACCCACAGGCGCCGCTGGCTTCCCAGTGGTAACCACAGTTGAAGTGCTGCAAGCACTAAGAAAGTTGGGAGACAGGAAAGCCCCAGGTCCTGATGGCATCCCAAACGTAGCGCTAAAGGCTGCAGTGAGAGCAGATGTTGCGACCTTCACAAAGATGTACTCCGCATGCCTTGCCGAAGGTGTATTTCCGACCATTTGGAAAAGACAGAGGTTAGTCTTGTTGCTAAAGCCAAAAAAGCAACCTGACCACCCATCTGCGTACCGGCCGCTCTGCATGCTTGACTCGCAGGGCAAGATACTGGAAAGTATCATAGTCGGACGTCTCCAGGACACTCTAGAAAGACCGGACGCTCTATCCGACCGTCAGTTTGGATTCCGCCGTGGGAAATCCACGGTCGATGCAATCCAAGCAGTGATGGATATTGCGCGTAGAGCGACGAGTGGAACCAGATGGAAGGGAGGCGCCAAGGAATACTGCGCTGTGGTGACCTTGGACGTCAAAAATGCCTTCAACATGGCGAGCTGGCCACGGATCATGCAAGCACTTAGGGATCTCGATACGCCGAGGTACCTTATGCGGATAATTGCAAATTATTTCGCAGACCGGGTGCTGTTGTATGACACCGATGATGGCCGGAAGGAGTACAGGGTCACAAGGGGCGTGCCTCAAGGTTCGGTCCTAGGACCCACGCTGTGGAACGTAATGTATGATGGTATCCTTAGGATGAACCTCCCCACAGGCGCAACGCTGATTGGCTACGCTGACGACATTGCTTTGGTAGTCGTGGGTAAAACGATCGAGCGAATACAAGCTAGCTGCTGTGAAGCTACGGCCAGTGTCAGGAGTTGGCTTAGTCAAGCTCATCTGGAGTTAGCAGTCGAGAAAACAGAAGCTGTTCTCCTGTCTACCAGGAAGGTGAGGGAAACATTTTCGTTTTGGATAGGCGACTGCCTCATAACCTCCCAGCCAGCCCTCAAGTATCTGGGAGTGCTTATTGACACTCGGTTGTCCTTCAAGGAGCATCTAGTAGCCATAAATGACAAAGCGGTGAAAGTTAATGGAGCCTTATCCCGAATAATGGGAAACATAGGCGGACCACGAGCTAGCACGCGAAAGCTACTGGCTAGAGTTGTTGGCTCCATTATCCTATACGCTGCGCCAGTATGGGCGGATGCAACACGGATGAGCTCATACATGGCGGGTATTCGCTCGACATACCGCCTAAGTGCATTGCGGGTTGCAAGCGGCTTCCGTACAATATCGGATGTGGCGATTGAAGCAATAGCTTCTATGCCACCAATAGACATATTGGCGCGAGAAGTGAAACGGAGGTACACCACAGGGTCATCCACAGAAGACGAGCGGCGAAACAGCATCCAAGAATGGCAGAGAAGATGGGAAGCGTCTAGTAAAGGGCGATGGACGTACTCCCTGATCCCTTGCCTGGATGTATGGATAACACGGAAACATGGAGAAGTGGACTTCCATATGACGCAGATGCTCAGTGGACACGGTTGCTTTAAGTTCTATCTGCACCGTTTCAGACACGAGGAGGACCCCTTCTGCCCTGTCTGCGTCGGTATCGCCGAAGATGCCCAACACGTACTTTTCTGCTGTCCTCGATTTATCAATGAGAGGACACAGATACAGGAGTGTTTTGGCGAGCCGCCTACAGTGGATAACCTGGTGCCGCACATGTGCCAATCAGAAGAGATGTGGCAAGTGGTGAAAGCAGCTATTGCCACGATGATGAGGGCCCTCCGTGCAGCAGAACGCAGCAGAGCAGCTGAAAGACTGCGAATGCAGGCCGACCGTCTAGCTGCACAAACGGACAGGTGATTGTTGATTGACGTGTAGTTGCGACATACAAACAACACAGAGACAATAGGCGACCCACTTACTTGGGACAGATTGACTTTTGAGCAACTATGCTCCTCCTCTCCTCCCGACGAAATATCTAACGACAGTTCCGGGGGGACAATAGGACCAGGGGGCGGGAGTTTTTAGCGTGGTTAAAGTCCCGCACTTCGGCTTTCGATGCTTTTCTTCCGATCACAAAAAAAAAAAAAAAAAAAAAAAAACACACACACACACACACACACACACACACACGGCGTTGCTCAAGCTACAGTGGGGGTCACAGGTGGCGGATAGTGGACGGCCTACAGATATGTAGGTTAGCTGCGAATATTCAATAAGCAGTCCCCGACCAATGAGCGGCGAGAATGGAGGAGGTAGTTTAAAAGCCTACACACTCTTGTGAAATTCTCGTGACGGGGCGAGTGTGAGCCGCCCACATAATAAGTTCTCCAAAACCCAAAAGTGCGCCTGGTCTCAGATTGGGCGGATTTTTGGTCTGTAGCTGAACCTGATAGGTCGGCAGCAGTAAATGCCTGATGGCAGTCCTAAACCCAAGAGCGTCTGTTCCCACATTGGGCGGCTTCTTGGTCTGCGTCTGTACCTGATAGGTCGGCAGTAGTATATGCCTGGCGGTAGGCCTAAAACGCGGTGAAGACCGTTCCCCGCCACGTCGCGCTGGGAGTCCCCGGAACCACTGTTAGTTATTCCGCTAACGATGGTGAAGGGGTGATGTGAGCCTGCTCTACCGAGGCGGCAGGCGTGGCGTGGATCAGTGACCAGCCACTTCGGACCCTGGTCAGGGAGTGTGCATTGGACGCAGTGCAGTAGACTGCGTTGCCCCGGGCGAGCGCCAGTCCGTCCGAGAATCCCGGGACTGGTAAAGCGTAGGTCAGGCCCCAGGGAACTGGGGTAGGGACTATGTCCCAAGGGTATACCCGTTCCTGACTATTACGGCCCGCCCCCCTGCACACGATGCGCTGGCAAACAATCAAAAACATGTTGAACTCCGGAAAACCCCTTAAATCCCCTAACACGGCGACGGCCAACTTGGTTGCCGTGGAGAGGAGTATAGACTCAAGCTTGGAAACAAAAGGTGATGTGGCTTTTAGGAAGAGCACTAAGGTGGCCCGCTCTCCCCCACTGACAAGCGGCAAGATCTCTCGATCACCTACACGCAAGGAGGAGGTGGTGAGCCCTGGCAAGGACTACACCCCTTTTCACAAGCTTGGTGAAAAAATAAGAACTCTTGTCGATATGCTGGAAGAGAAAGGAGTGGATGGAAAGCCAAGACGATCCATACACCAGGCGATGAGGGATACGATCGATAGCATTAAAGCCCTTTATGAGCTTTCCGCTATCGATCAGAAGGACCATGAAGCCAAAAGGGTTATAAGGACCAACAACTCGTCCCAAACGTCGCCCTGGCTGAAACAACCTAGTAGCAAACGAGGCCTTGAGGGACACCTAGAAACGCCCCCAACCAAGCGGTACCCACCAGCAGTGGCAAAGAAACCATTAGCCAATCCTAAGGTGGATAAACTGGTGGGTGCAGCTAGCACGGCAAATGTTGGCTCCCCCAAGACAACAAAAAAGGTGAGCGGGGAAAAAGCAAAGGAGTGGACTAAAGTGGGGGATAAGAAGCACCGAGGGAATGCTCTTAAGTCCAAACCGGATGCTCTCATCATCTCGGCTGCGGAAAGCTCCTTGTATGCGGATATCCTCCGGAAGATTCGCACCGACCCTGGCTTGCAGAAAGTGGGTGTAAACGTGAAGAACGTAAGACGCACCACAAAAAATGAACTGCTGCTGGAACTCAAACGTGATTCCGACCAAAGCACTGTGGAGTGCCAGGCTGTCATCAAGGAGAACCTAGGAGATGTGGCCAAGGTCGTGGCAAAAACGCAGGTTGTCACTATCCAACTGAGGGACTTGGATGAGATAACAACCTCTGGGGAAGTGTGTGACGCCCTTCACGCACAGTGCGACATCCACCGCCCAGATGAGTCTTCAGTACGCAATATTGGGAGAGTACGGCGTGGCACGCAGACTGCGTACATCTCACTGCCAGTTGCTGATGCAAGAAAGGTGCTAAGGTGCCAACGAGTCCGTATCGGTTGGACATCCTGCAGGATACGGGACTGCGAGGCGCCAACAAGATGCTTCAAGTGCTGGGGCTACAACCACACAGCGCAAAACTGCAAAGAAAAAGTGGATCGCAGTAACCTGTGCAGGAGGTGTGGGCAAGAAGGGCATCATGCGGCACAATGCAAGAATGATGCAAAATGTGCACTATGTGGAGGGGACCATGCAGCTGGCAGTGCCCGCTGCGCGGAACATCAAAAGGCGGTTAAGGCTAAGAAAGAAGGCGGGCGATGAAAATCGCCCAACTAAATCTTAACCACTGTGTGGCAGCGCAAGACTTGCTGCACCAAACCGTTTTCGAGCAACATCTCGACCTTGTCCTCTTATGCGAACAATACCGCAACATGAGGGGGCATGAGTGGATCTCAGATGCATCGTCCAAATCTGCCATCTGGGTCACTGGCGGAAAGATGCCCCAAAGCAGATCCTCAACGCCTCGACCTGGTTTTACATGGGTTAAAGTAAATGGCATTTATTTTTTCTCATGCTACGCACCTCCAAGCCTGGAGCTGAACCAATTTGAGGAACTTGTAACGGACTTAGTATCGGAGGCCAGGACAAAGACGCCGACGATCATAGCAGGCGACTTCAATGCTTGGTCCACCATGTGGGGCAGCAGGCTCACAAACCGGCGTGGCAGAGTACTGATGGAGTGCCTTGCCACACTGAACATCGAACTCCTAAACGAGGGGCAGCACACTTTTGAGGCTGGTGATAGGCGATCAGCCATAGATCTTACCTTTGCGCATTGTTCAATTGCGCGCAACACAACATGGAGCATTGGTAATTTCTTTACTAATAGTGATCACCGAGCCATCGTAATTGAGATTGCGCTGCAACCGAAAGTCGGTGGACGGCTGTCCTTATCAAAGACCGAAGGTTGGAGACAACACTTGTTCGACAAGGATATCTTCCTACAAATTTGGGAGGATGGCACGACATACATAGATAGAGCGAATGGTATGGCAGTAGCCATAACAAAGCGGATCTCAACTGCTTGTGATGCCTCAATGCCAAGGAAAACTCGGATGCCTGCACGAAGGGCGGCTTATTGGTGGACTGCCGAGATCGCCGATCTTAGGAGTCGCTGCAACCGAGCGCGTAGGTTGGCGCAGCGTGCTAGAACGTTCCCCAATTGGGAGCGATTGCAGTGCGATTATAAGTTGCTCAGACGCCTCCTTCAGAGGGCAATAAGGTCGAGCAAAGATTCCTGCTTCAGAGAGCTTCGAGACAGTGCCGATATTGATCCGTGGGGTAAGGCCTATAAAGTAGTGATGAGCGCGGTGAAGGGACCTCAACCCCCACAGCCATCAGACCCAGTACTCATGGACAACGTGGTCAAAACACTCTTCCCTACTTGTGATACAGCCGAGCTTCATGCTCCTTTTGAAGTCTCTGCTGAAGTCCCAGAGGTCACCCCCGATGAGATACTTCAAGCACTTGGAAGGCTGGGGGACAAGAAAGCTCCAGGGCCTGATGCTATCCCCAATGTATCGCTAAAGGCCGCCGTTCGAGCAGATGTGGGCATCTTTGCAAAAATGTACTCCGCGTGCCTCTCCGAGGGAGTTTTTCCAACCATATGGAAAAGGCAGAGGTTGGTCCTGTTGCTTAAACCCAAAAAGCAACCGGACCACCCATCTGCGTACCGGCCACTCTGTATGCTTGATTCACTGGGGAAGATGCTAGAGAGTATCATAGTCGGCCGCCTACAGGAAACTTTAGATAGACCGAACGCTTTATCCAATGCCCAGTTTGGTTTTCGTCGTGGCAAATCCACGGTGGATGCAATCCAAGCGGTAATGGATATTGCGCGTAGGGCAACGAGTGGTACTCGATGGAAGGGAGGCGACAAGGAGTACTGCGCTGTTGTGACCCTGGACGTGAAGAATGCCTTCAACATGGCGAGCTGGCCGCGGATCATGCAAGCACTCCGCATGCTTGATACACCAGGGTACCTGATGCGGGTAATAGGAAATTACTTTGCAGACAGGGTACTCTTGTATGATACAGAAGACGGTCAGAAGGAGTATACGGTCACAAGAGGTGTACCACAAGGCTCTGTCCTGGGCCCCACTTTGTGGAATGTAATGTACGACGGCATTCTCAGGATGAGTCTCCCCACGGGCTCAACCTTGATCGGCTATGCTGACGACATAGCTTTGGTGGTCGTAGGCAAGACGATTGAACGAATACAAGCTGTGTGCAGTGCAGCTACGATCAGTGTCATGAGTTGGCTTAGGCGCGCACACCTGGAATTGGCAGTCGAGAAAACAGAAGCGGTTCTCCTGTCCACTAGAAAAGTGCGCGAGACATTCACTTTCCGGGTTGGTGATTGCCTCATAACCTCTCAGCCATTCATAAAGTATCTTGGAGTACTGATCGACTCCCGGCTGTCCTTTAAGGATCACTTAGCCACCGTGAGTGATAAAGCCATTAAAGTCAATGGAGCTCTATCGCGCATGATGGCAAACACAGGTGGACCGCGAGCAAGTAAGCGGAAGCTACTAGCCAGGGTTGTGAGCTCCATTATCCTTTATGCGGCTCCGGTATGGGCTGATGCGACATCAATGCGCACGTACACAGCGGGTATTCGCTCAACCTATCGTCTAAGCGCGCTAAGAGTTGCGAGTGGCTTTCGCACAGTGTCTGATGCTGCAATTGAAGTCATTGCCTCTATGTCACCAATTGACATATTGGCACAAGAATTCAAACGCAGCTACGACACAGGTGTTTCCAAAGAGACTGCGAGGCGATGCAGCATACAGGAGTGGCAAAGGAGATGGGAAACGTCCGAAAAAGGGCGATGGACGTTCTCCCTGATCCCTAGCCTGGACATATGGATAACGCGGAAACATGGTGAAGTGGATTTCCATATGACACAGATGCTCAGTGGACACGGTTGTTTTAAGTCTTACCTACACCGTTTCAAACACGAGGAGGACCCCTTCTGTCCTGTATGTGACGGCATCACTGAAGATGCGCACCACGTCCTGTTCCATTGCCCCCGTTTTAATGTGGAGAGGCAGCGAATGGAGGGATGTCTTAGTGAGCCAATCAGTGTGGAGAACCTTGTGCCGCGAATGTGTGAGTCAGCTGAAGTCTGGGAAGCTGTGAAAACAGCTACGGCCACAATAATGTGCTCTCTCAGGATGAGTGAACGCAGAAGAGCAGCTGAACGGTCACTAACTATCCGTTCAGCTCTTGCACCGGACGGGGATCGTTGATCATAGATAGTAGACTGACGCGTAGTCATTGACGTACGAAAACAAACCAACTAGGTGACCTACTAAACTAGGACCGACCGACTTTTGAGCAGCAATGCTCACTCCTTCCTCCCGACGTATTATCTAATGACAGTTCCGGGGGGACGATAGGACGAGGGGCGGGAGTGTTTAGCGGGTTAAAGTCCCGCACTCCGGTTGTAGACCGGGTAGGTTTTCGATGCTTCACTTCCGATAAAAAAAAAAAAAAAAAAACACACACACACACACACACACACACCACTCGGCGTTGCTCAAGCTACAGTGGGGGTCACAGGTGGCGGATAGTGGACGGCCTACAGATATGTAGGTTAGCTGCGAATATTCAATAAGCAGTCCCCGACCAATGAGCGGCGAGAATGGAGGAGGTAGTTTAAAAGCCTACACACTCTTGTGAAATTCTCGTGACGGGGCGAGTGTGAGCCGCCCACATAATAAGTTCTCCAAAACCCAAAAGTGCGCCTGGTCTCAGATTGGGCGGATTTTTGGTCTGTAGCTGAACCTGATAGGTCGGCAGCAGTAAATGCCTGATGGCAGTCCTAAACCCAAGAGCGTCTGTTCCCACATTGGGCGGCTTCTTGGTCTGCGTCTGTACCTGATAGGTCGGCAGTAGTATATGCCTGGCGGTAGGCCTAAAACGCGGTGAAGACCGTTCCCCGCCACGTCGCGCTGGGAGTCCCCGGAACCACTGTTAGTTATTCCGCTAACGATGGTGAAGGGGTGATGTGAGCCTGCTCTACCGAGGCGGCAGGCGTGGCGTGGATCAGTGACCAGCCACTTCGGACCCTGGTCAGGGAGTGTGCATTGGACGCAGTGCAGTAGACTGCGTTGCCCCGGGCGAGCGCCAGTCCGTCCGAGAATCCCGGGACTGGTAAAGCGTAGGTCAGGCCCCAGGGAACTGGGGTAGGGACTATGTCCCAAGGGTATACCCGTTCCTGACTATTACGGCCCGCCCCCCTGCACACGATGCGCTGGCAAACAATCAAAAACATGTTGAACTCCGGAAAACCCCTTAAATCCCCTAACACGGCGACGGCCAACTTGGTTGCCGTGGAGAGGAGTATAGACTCAAGTTTGGAAACAAAAGGTGATGTGGCTTTTAGGAAGAGCACTAAGGTGGCCCGCTCTCCCCCACTGACAAGCGGCAAGATCTCTCGATCACCTACACGCAAGGAGGAGGTGGTGAGCCCTGGCAAGGACTACACCCCTTTTCACAAGCTTGGTGAAAAAATAAGAACTCTTGTCGATATGCTGGAAGAGAAAGGAGTGGATGGAAAGCCAAGACGATCCATACACCAGGCGATGAGGGATACGATCGATAGCATTAAAGCCCTTTATGAGCTTTCCGCTATCGATCAGAAGGACCATGAAGCCAAAAGGGTTATAAGGACCAACAACTCGTCCCAAACGTCGCCCTGGCTGAAACAACCTAGTAGCAAACGAGGCCTTGAGGGACACATAGAAACGCCCCCAACCAAGCGGTACCCACCAGCAGTGGCAAAGAAACCATTAGCCAATCCTAAGGTGGATAAACTGGTGGGTGCAGCTAGCACGGCAAATGTTGGCTCCCCCAAGACAACAAAAAAGGTGAGCGGGGAAAAAGCAAAGGAGTGGACTAAAGTGGGGGATAAGAAGCACCGAGGGAATGCTCTTAAGTCCAAACCGGATGCTCTCATCATCTCGGCTGCGGAAAGCTCCTTGTATGCGGATATCCTCCGGAAGATTCGCACCGACCCTGGCTTGCAGAAAGTGGGTGTAAACGTGAAGAACGTAAGACGCACCACAAAAAATGAACTGCTGCTGGAACTCAAACGTGATTCCGACCAAAGCACTGTGGAGTGCCAGGCTGTCATCAAGGAGAACCTAGGAGATGTGGCCAAGGTCGTGGCAAAAACGCAGGTTGTCACTATCCAACTGAGGGACTTGGATGAGATAACAACCTCTGGGGAAGTGTGTGACGCCCTTCACGCACAGTGCGACATCCACCGCCCAGATGAGTCTTCAGTACGCAATATTGGGAGAGTACGGCGTGGCACGCAGACTGCGTACATCTCACTGCCAGTTGCTGATGCAAGAAAGGTGCTAAGGTGCCAACGAGTCCGTATCGGTTGGACATCCTGCAGGATACGGGACTGCGAGGCGCCAACAAGATGCTTCAAGTGCTGGGGCTACAACCACACAGCGCAAAACTGCAAAGAAAAAGTGGATCGCAGTAACCTGTGCAGGAGGTGTGGGCAAGAAGGGCATCATGCGGCACAATGCAAGAATGATGCAAAATGTGCACTATGTGGAGGGGACCATGCAGCTGGCAGTGCCCGCTGCGCGGAAAATCAAAAGGCGGTTAAGGCTAAGAAAGAAGGCGGGCGATGAAAATCGCCCAACTAAATCTTAACCACTGTGTGGCAGCGCAAGACTTGCTGCACCAAACCGTTTTCGAGCAACATCTCGACCTTGTCCTCTTATGCGAACAATACCGCAACATGAGGGGGCATGAGTGGATCTCAGATGCATCGTCCAAATCTGCCATCTGGGTCACTGGCGGAAAGATGCCCCAAAGCAGATCCTCAACGCCTCGACCTGGTTTTACATGGGTTAAAGTAAATGGCATTTATTTTTTCTCATGCTACGCACCTCCAAGCCTGGAGCTGAACCAATTTGAGGAACTTGTAACGGACTTAGTATCGGAGGCCAGGACAAAGACGCCGACGATCATAGCAGGCGACTTCAATGCTTGGTCCACCATGTGGGGCAGCAGGCTCACAAACCGGCGTGGCAGAGTACTGATGGAGTGCCTTGCCACACTGAACATCGAACTCCTAAACGAGGGGCAGCACACTTTTGAGGCTGGTGATAGGCGATCAGCCATAGATCTTACCTTTGCGCATTGTTCAATTGCGCGCAACACAACATGGAGCATTGGTAATTTCTTTACTAATAGTGATCACCGAGCCATCGTAATTGAGATTGCGCTGCAACCGAAAGTCGGTGGACGGCTGTCCTTATCAAAGACCGAAGGTTGGAGACAACACTTGTTCGACAAGGATATCTTCCTACAAATTTGGGAGGATGGCACGACATACATAGATAGAGCGAATGGTATGGCAGTAGCCATAACAAAGCGGATCTCAACTGCTTGTGATGCCTCGATGCCAAGGAAAACTCGGATGCCTGCACGAAGGGCGGCTTATTGGTGGACTGCCGAGATCGCCGATCTTAGGAGTCGCTGCAACCGAGCGCGTAGGTTGGCGCAGCGTGCTAGAACGTTCCCCAATTGGGAGCGATTGCAGTGCGATTATAAGTTGCTCAGACGCCTCCTTCAGAGGGCAATAAGGTCGAGCAAAGATTCCTGCTTCAGAGAGCTTCGAGACAGTGCCGATATTGATCCGTGGGGTAAGGCCTATAAAGTAGTGATGAGCGCGGTGAAGGGACCTCAACCCCCACAGCCATCAGACCCAGTACTCATGGACAGCGTGGTCAAAACACTCTTCCCTACTTGTGATACAGCCGAGCTTCATGCTCCTTTTGAAGTCTCTGCTGAAGTCCCAGAGGTCACCCCCGATGAGATACTTCAAAGCACTTGGAAGGCTGGGGGACAAGAAAGCTCCAGGGCCTGATGCTATCCCCAATGTATCGCTAAAGGCCGCCGTTCGAGCAGATGTGGGCATCTTTGCAAAAATGTACTCCGCGTGCCTCTCCGAGGGAGTTTTTCCAACCATATGGAAAAGGCAGAGGTTGGTCCTGTTGCTTAAACCCAAAAAGCAACCGGACCACCCATCTGCGTACCGGCCACTCTGTATGCTTGATTCACTGGGGAAGATGCTAGAGAGTATCATAGTCGGCCGCCTACAGGAAACTTTAGATAGACCGAACGCTTTATCCAATGCCCAGTTTGGTTTTCGTCGTGGCAAATCCACGGTGGATGCAATCCAAGCGGTAATGGATATTGCGCGTAGGGCAACGAGTGGTACTCGATGGAAGGGAGGCGACAAGGAGTACTGCGCTGTTGTGACCCTGGACGTGAAGAATGCCTTCAACATGGCGAGCTGGCCGCGGATCATGCAAGCACTCCGCATGCTTGATACACCAGGGTACCTGATGCGGGTAATAGGAAATTACTTTGCAGACAGGGTACTCTTGTATGATACAGAAGACGGTCAGAAGGAGTATACGGTCACAAGAGGTGTACCACAAGGCTCTGTCCTGGGCCCCACTTTGTGGAATGTAATGTACGACGGCATTCTCAGGATGAGTCTCCCCACGGGCTCAACCTTGATCGGCTATGCTGACGACATAGCTTTGGTGGTCGTAGGCAAGACGATTGAACGAATACAAGCTGTGTGCAGTGCAGCTACGATCAGTGTCATGAGTTGGCTTAGGCGCGCACACCTGGAATTGGCAGTCGAGAAAACAGAAGCGGTTCTCCTGTCCACTAGAAAAGTGCGCGAGACATTCACTTTCCGGGTTGGTGATTGCCTCATAACCTCTCAGCCATTCATAAAGTATCTTGGAGTACTGATCGACTCCCGGCTGTCCTTTAAGGATCACTTAGCCACCGTGAGTGATAAAGCCATTAAAGTCAATGGAGCTCTATCGCGCATGATGGCAAACACAGGTGGACCGCGAGCAAGTAAGCGGAAGCTACTAGCCAGGGTTGTGAGCTCCATTATCCTTTATGCGGCTCCGGTATGGGCTGATGCGACATCAATGCGCACGTACACAGCGGGTATTCGCTCAACCTATCGTCTAAGCGCGCTAAGAGTTGCGAGTGGCTTTCGCACAGTGTCTGATGCTGCAATTGAAGTCATTGCCTCTATGCCACCAATTGACATATTGGCACAAGAACTCAAACGCAGCTACGACACAGGTGTTTCCAAAGAGACTGCGAGGCGATGCAGCATACAGGAGTGGCAAAGGAGATGGGAAACGTCCGAAAAAGGGCGATGGACGTTCTCCCTGATCCCTAGCCTGGACATATGGATAACGCGGAAACATGGTGAAGTGGATTTCCATATGACACAGATGCTCAGTGGACACGGTTGTTTTAAGTCTTACCTACACCGTTTCAAACACGAGGAGGACCCCTTCTGTCCTGTATGTGACGGCATCACTGAAGATGCGCACCACGTCCTGTTCCATTGCCCCCGTTTTAATGTGGAGAGGCAGCGAATGGAGGGATGTCTTAGTGAGCCAATCAGTGTGGAGAACCTTGTGCCGCGAATGTGTGAGTCAGCTGAAGTCTGGGAAGCTGTGAAAACAGCTACGGCCACAATAATGTGCTCTCTCAGGATGAGTGAACGCAGAAGAGCAGCTGAACGGTCACTAACTATCCGTTCAGCTCTTGCACCGGACGGGGATCGTTGATCATAGATAGTAGACTGACGCGTAGTCATTGACGTACGAAAACAAACCAACTAGGTGACCTACTAAACTAGGACCGACCGACTTTTGAGCAGCAATGCTCACTCCTTCCTCCCGAAGAGATATCTGTTCCGACTGTTCCGGGGGGACGATAGGACATGGGGCGGGAGTTTTTAGCGCGGTTAAAGTCCCGCACTTCGGTTGTAGACCGTGAGGGCTTTCGATGCTTTCCTCCCGATTAAAAAAAAAAAAAAAAAAAAAACACACACACACACACACACACACACACACAGAGGAAGCGGGGGTGCAACTGCAAGGCAATGTTGTTGATTGGCTTGAACTTGGCGAAGTCCAGCACTATCCTTGTGGGTACATCCCAAGTAGCTCGCAGCCTCCACGTGGCGCTTCTGGACGATGACCAATCTGACATCCGTTAGTTGGTTAGCTAATGCGAGAAGGCGGAATAAATCCAGGTGCGGCGGTTCCCAGAATGGGCGGCTTCCTGGTCAGCGTCTGTCTCCATGTCATGGGCGGCTGTATTAGACCTGGCTGAAGGTAAACGGCTATGGGTAGGATCCCAGACAGAAAAAAAAAATGGAAGATGGAGGAGGAAAATGATAACGTAGATATGCTGGAAGCAGTTGGGCGTTCCAGTCCACTTCTACTTAGTCCCCAATCTAAAAGGCGAAATGCAACCGAGAGTGGAGCTGACTCCTTTAAAAAGCTCAGTTGTAAAATAGAGGAGCTGGTCGCAATGCTGGACAACAGCAAAAGAAGATCAATCCATCAGCCAATGAGAGATGCTATCGACGGTATTAGCCGATTGTATCTCTTGGCAGTGCAGGAGAAATCCGATGATGGCGAAGCTGCTACAGGGGTGAGCAAAATGGAGAACTCTACGCAGACGACACCAGGCTTATCTGGAGCAAGTGCTCGTAAGTCTTCACTGGCATCGGGTGAGACATCCCAAAAGCGCCATCCTAGCAAAGCGGGGCTTCCATCTGGTCCACGGGTGAAGGACAAGCCTGCGAAGGCATTAGTGCTGCCTGGTCGTCAAGCGGAAGTGAAAGATCAACCCGCTTCAAAAGGAGGGCAAAGCGCATCCAAGGCATCGCAGCTTGGCCAATGGCTTCGGGGTTCACGAAGCATGTTAAACCAGATGCGTTGGTTATTCGTCGGCATGAAGAGGGATCCTATGCCGATATCTTAAGAAAGATGAAAGCGGACCCGACTTGTGGTGGCCGTACAGAGTCGGTAAATAGGATCCGGAGGACGCAAAACGGCGATCTTCTCCTGGAGCTTAGGACTAAAGGCGTTGAAACAGAAGAGCTGCGGAAAATGGTCTGTGGTACCCTGGGGCAGGATGCGTCGGTCAGATCTCTGAGTCAAAAAACAACAATAGAGGTCAGGGACATCGATGAAGTAACCACAAAGGATGAGATACGTGGTAGCATACTGGAGCGGTTCAAGGAAGCTGAGGTTCAGAGTTTGGATGTCACCAGTCTGAGACGGACGTATGCTGGCACTCAAACTGCAACAATCTCACTGCAGACTAAGGCGGCCAATATTCTTCTCAAGGCCGGGAAAATAAAGATCGGATGGGTTACCTGCCGCATCAGATCAAATTCGGCAGTGAAGAAATGCTTCAGGTGCTTGGAGTACGGCCATATATCTCGGTCCTGCAAGAATGAGGATAGGTCGAAGTGCTTCTTAAGGTGTGGCGTGGAGGGACACATTGCTAGGATCTGCAGCAGTACCCCAAGATGTATGCTTTGTGTGACGAAACATCCGACGATGATGAATCATGTGGCGGGAGGCAAAACCTGCCCGGTATTTAAGGAAGCTTTGAGGACAGGAAAGATATGAAAATACTTCAAACCAACCTGAATCACTGTCAAGCAGCGCAGGATCTCTTGCATAAAATGGTAGTGGAGGAGAAAGCTGACGTAGTTCTGGTTAGTGAGCCTTACGCGAAGCGCAATGAGTCAATCTGGCTGCAAGACACCGAAGGTGTTGCTGCAATATGGGTGTGTGGCTCATACGCATTCGAGGATGGTGGTACTTGTGCTGCAAACTTTGTTCGCACGAGGATTGGGGGCATACACTTCTTCAGCTGCTATGCGCGCCCAAGTATGTCAACTTGGGAGTTTGAGCACTTCCTCCATAACTTAGTGACGGAAGCCAGGGGTAAATCACCAGCGATAATCGCAGGAGATTTTAATGCTTGGTCAACGGAGTGGGGGAGCAGATCCACCAACGTAAGGGGCCAAGCGCTCCTGGAAACGTGAAGTGGATGGTTAGTGAGGCTTACACTCATAGCGACCATCAAGCAGTCCTGATTGACTTGGAGCAAAGGGGTAGAGTTGGGCAGCAGCCTATAACGGGACCTAGGTGGAAAGACTCGTCTTTTGACAAGGAAATGTTCTTGGAAGTATTCCGGACCCAAGAACTTGGTGTGGGCTCTTCTGAGCAGCTGGCGGATAGACTGGCAAACACGATGTCCCTAGCTTGTGACGCCGCGATGCCTAGGAAAATCCAAGTTGGACGTAGACCAGCATGTCACTGGTGGAACAGCGAGTTAGGGGAGCTACGAGCGACCTGTCTTCGTGCCCGTCGACTCATGCAGCGTTCAAGAAACAGAGGCAATTTTCCAGCGGCTTGAGGAATTTAGAACTGCCAGGCTTGCCTTCCAAAGGGCAGTCAAGTCCAGCAAACGACTATGCCTTAAACAGCTTTTTGAGGAGTCCGACATAAATCCTTGGGGCACAGCGTACAGGATGGTAATGTCGAAGGTGTATGGTTGCAGAGTACCACAACCCACCTGTCCGGTAATGCTGGAGAACATAGTCAGTACACTGTTCCCAGCAGCAACATCAGTAGTTTATGAGATGCCTGACCAGCGGACTCCGGAAGGTATTCGCAGTGTTAGTCACGAGGAACTGTCCCGTGCGTGTGCTAAAATTTAGGATAAAAAGACTCCGGGTCTTGATGGAGTGCCGAATAGAGCCTTAAAAGCGGCTATGACAAATGTGCCAGAAGTATTTCTGCAGGTCTTCAACCAATGCCTGCACGACGGAATTTCCCCCAGAAGATGGAAGCATCAAAAATTGGTCCTTATACCGAAAGCTGGTAAACCACCCAACGAGGCGTCGTCGTATAGGCCGATATGCTTGCTGGATACTGTGGGTAAAGTATTGGAAAGGATTATCGGTGGCAGACTGGAGCAGAGTGTGAACGTGAGTGGTGCTCTCTCCGAAACACAGTTTGGCTTTCGGAAAAGTCGCTCAACAGTAGACGTGATTAAGAAGGTGGTCGGTATAGCAAAACAAGCAATACAAGGTGAAAGGTGGATGTTTGGGTATAAAGAGTACTGTGCAGTTGTAACCCTGGACGTAAAGAACGCTTTTAATTCTGCCAATTGGCTGCACATTAAAGGGTCAGTTCGTAGATCAGGAGCGCCAATGTACCTCCAAACAATGATCAAGTCCTACTTGTCGGAGAGGTACCTGCACTACGACAGCGACGAAGGTAGAAAAATATATGGAGTTACTGCGGGGGTTCCTCAGGGATCAGTATTGGGTCCGCTTTTATGGAACCTTATGTATGACCAGGTCTTGCGGTTACAGCTTCCCGAAAACTGTACTTCGGTAGGTTTCGCGGATAACCTGTGTCTCATTGTAACGGGTAAGGAGATAAAGGACATAGAGCAATCTGCAAACACCGCTATTAGCGCGGTTACAGCATGGCTTCGATCGGTGAAATTGCCTCTGGCAGAACAGAAGACGGAGTTGGTCCTAATCACCAGCAGGAAGCGCATGGATTTCTGCTCCGTACGGGTTGGCGAGCATGTGATACGGTCCAAGAAGGCGATTAGATACCTGGGTGTAATGCTGGATAGCAGACTATCATATAAAGAGCACTTGCTATATGTGAGGGAAAGAGCTGCAAAGGTCCAGAATGCCTTATCCTGGATGGTTCCAAACACCGGGGGTCCTAAGGCAGACAAGCGCCGGCTTTTAGCAAGAGTGGTAACATCCATTTTGTTATACGCTGCACCTGTTTGGGCAGAGTCGCTCAGAGTTACGGCGTACTCGAAAATTCTTTCGACCACCTATAGGCTTGCTGCGCTGAGAACGATTTCGGGTTTTCGAACTATCTCGGATGATGCAGCATTGGTGCTAGCGGAAATGATCCCCATCGACATACTGGCTGATGAAGTGAGCAGACTGTACGAGACGCGTCATGGGCGCCGGGACATTAATGTGAAAAGGCGGGAGCGACAAACTTCTGTCTTGCTTTGGCAGCGGCGATGGCTAAGCGCTGTGAATGGCAGATGGACATTCAGGCTCATACCGGACATTGAAAAATGGTTGAGCAGGAAGAACGGCCAGACAAATTATAACCTAACTCAGTTCTTGTCTGGACATGGCGGATATAGGTGGTATCTGTACAGGTTTGGGCACGACAACACACCAAGGTGCCCTCTGTGTGATGAATCGGAGGATGCTGAGCACGTGATCTTCCAATGTGCACGGTTTCCTGTCCCTGTGGGCTTTCCGCACGAACCAGAAGGCACGTTGCAGTTCATGTTATCATCTCCAGCCAACTGGGATCGAATTTGTGAACGTGTGACATCTGTCCAGTTGGAATTGCATCGTCTAGAGAAGGCTAGACTAAATTTGCAGACGTTGTAGATGTGTCATATTGTGTCGTAATTTGTTCCTTCATCTGTCGTACCTTATGGGGGATGATAGATTATTGACGTGTAGCTACGACCCACGTACGACGATAATACATTAGGTGACAATTGAGATTAGGACTGACGTTTTTTTTTTTTTGAGCAGCAATGCTCCAACCCTTCTCCCGACTTAATATTTAGCAACATTTCCGTGGGACAAGGGGCGGGAGTTTTTAGCGAGGTTAAAGTCCCGCACACTCCGGTAGTAGACCGGGCAGGCTTTCGATGCTTTCCTCCCGATATAAAAAAAAAAAACACACACACACACACAAACACACATCAATTACCTTTTCCAATACATGAAACGATCTTCGCCATAAAAATTACTATTATATGATCACTGACACTGTTTTAGAAAGCCCATCGTTTCTTTGATCATGTCTTTCCAAAGACACACACCATTCAGCCCTTCTTACTACGTTTATTTGGTCATATCCATCCAAGGACACAAACCATTCACCATTTTCACCACGTTTTGTTTGGTCATGTATTTGATAGTTCTTCGTACTGGTTTAGAAAGAACATTTCCCTACTACTCACTTCCTACTTGTTACAATCAAGAACTCAATCCTGCCCCTGACTCAAATACATCGTCGATCATAACCACTATTTCTCTACTATATTTTTCTGAGTTTAAACAATCTGAAAAGAAGAATTCATTATATTTATTAAGGCGTGTACATTACTTGGGTTTGGATCAGAAAATGAAACTTGGAAGGTCGATGGTGTTGAAAAATGTTGCAAATAACAGTCAATGAAATCTGTTAACTGTAAAAATAGAAAAAATTAAAGCAATAAGAAGAACACTATTGTCATTTGAATGGTAATTTTTAAGGCGCGAAGACATGCCCAAAGAAAAGTAGTGTCATGCGTTGAAAAAGGTAAGTGCTGTGTGTGTGTGCGGATGTGCGTGTGATGTGTATTGTATCGTCATGCTAATTTTTGATTGGTCGTTTTATTAATAGTTTTAATTGTTTACATACAATATAATTGAGAGAAAAATACATCCCGATGGCATACATACTCGTACTTATGTTTGGGGTCATTTTCAATTAAATAGAGAAGAGGCTAAAAAACTGTCAAAAGGAAAAAATTTAAAAGTCCTAAAAAGAAGAAATGCCTATTACTTTAATGTAATTGCTATATTAAATAAAAGAATTATTTTTATTTTTTCATAATTAAAAAAAAACAAAACGTACATTTATTTTTAATGCCGCATGAATTCCTCATCGTTATAGAGATTATTCTCGACAATGAAATTTCTGTTTGTATAGTGGAAATCTCCACTAGACGTCGAGGAACCGTCTACCGTCCAAATGTTCCTGGCAGGCTAGTGAGTGCTGAATACTTTTTGTGGAGAAGCAGTGAGCCTATGGGTAGCTTTACCCATCCTTGCTGCGTTTGATATCTCTATACACCTTAGAACGAAAAAAGAAAAAATTATAATAAAAAAACCCACTCACCTAATATGCTGTACGTCTTGTACAGCTCCAATTCCGAAAGACTCACCACGTTTTTTAGGGTGAGCTTTCTAAATTTCTTGAGGACTTCATTCATCATTTTAGTTTTTCTTGTAGTCTCTTCAAAGATTTTTTATTGTATTCAATTCGTTTTTCTAATCTCTAAAATTACTAGCTAAATGCGGATTCGTTCCTTCTTATCTCTAATTGTGGCTACCAAGTTTTTAATATAAAGATATTTTATTGTATTCGATTCATTATTTCAAATCTCTAAAATTACCAGCTAAGTGTAGATTTGTTCTTCCTTATCTCTTAGTTAGTTGTGGTTAGCAAGTATTTATTTTAATGGGAAATTAAAACATTTTTTTTTTAGACTAGTTTAGAATGAACTTGAAATACAATAAGATGAGTTCACCAGTAAAAATGCTCGACGGAAGCGCTTCCTCTTATGAGATTCCACAGAGCTAACTTGGATTGCAGAGAGATGTATTTGATATACCTGTATTCGAGTCTAGTGATCAACCACCTTTGGAAACACAAGCGATTTTGAGAGATGACATAATAACGGATTTTTATAATGTAAAGATGATGATATATTTTTAAATTTAAATTATTAGTTTTAAATAAAGACTATTATTCAAGTTTAAAACAAAACAAAATTATGCAGTTTTCTTTTAATTATTATAAATCTTTATTTTCTCTTAATAGGTATCATAATTATTCTTCATATTTGATTTGTGTATCTCTTTCTTGTTCTTCTTCCCTTTCTTCTTTGCACCTTATTCTTCTTCAACAACATCAACAGGATCCGTCATCTTCACTTCTTTATCGGATGCGTATTTTAGATTGAAAATAAAAGGTTTGTTTGGATACATTCCATGCCCTGGTTCTATTTTCTTCACAGAATGTTCTCTTCCAAGTTTGTTTGGCTCTATAATTTCAAAATCTTCAAAATTATCAAATGGGCATGTAATCGGAGACTTTTGTGAGTTTCTATTACTAGCATGTGAAACACCAACAATAGTAATGGTGCCACCTCTTACACAAAATCTGACATGTTTTTGTAAAGAAAAATGGAAATTAATGGTATCGTATATGAATGAACAAAGTTCTCTTCGTCTAAGAGAATACAGTAGACATCTGTCTCCATCTTCAGATTCTGCATATATCTCTAAGCGGTTCGATTGGTACAGGCGTAATTATTTGAAATGATTCTAGTCCAGTAAAAGAAATACAAAATTTATCAATTGGTTTAATTTTTTGAATTCAAAACATTTTAAATGTGTATGCGTGTATGTTTGTATTAAACGTTTGCTTTATTCAAAGGGTGAATGGCAATTAAAAATTTTAAACACAAATGTCTACAATTATATGTATTGAAGTATTGTTCTCTTTTATAGTTATATTAATATCGTCTCCATTTTTTGAGTAAGCTACCCAAAGTGTACCGGGTCCAGCAAAAGAGTCTAAATTAATAATACCACATTCCCTTTTCCTACATCTTTTTGGTAAAAATTTTGCATGAAAATGCCTCTAAAATAGGGAATATGTTTTTCCCGAATGTCATTATATCAATGTTCGTAAGAGCTCTATTGGGTAGCTGATTTAGTAGTTTTTTGGAGAGCTAGAAGTCATTATCCCAAAACCTTTTCTAAATGGTTTCAAGTACATTCCTTTTCTAATAGCAATCGCTTCCATCTTCTGATTGTGTCGTTTATTTTCTTCAAGTTGTTCTCTAGCATGTCTGACATTATTTATTGTTTTTGCAATTGCTGGATCACCTGCTCCTAGACTTCCAAGTGCTCCGAGTGCTAATATATTAGGTACTAAATGTAAAATGCCACCAACTTTTGGAACGCTTATCACTCGTGATATTTTAACATCTTTCTTGGCTCCAATTGACTTCTTAATGAAGCTAAGTGCGATATTTATGGCAGCATTAATGTCTGCAGGCTTCATCTATTTCAGAATTTTGGGACATATTTTTATCGCTTTTAGAAGCCTACACTTCTTCTCCCCACATTTGGGAAAACTAATGTTATGATAAGTTTGATAGAGAGTCCTAATGGTTTAAAATTTTAAAATATTTACTTGTTCTCGAAATCGTTACACCAACCGAAATTTGAATATTTGAAAAAGCTTTTAAAACCAATTAAAGGAATAGGGTATTTTACGTTTTCTGAAAATGAAGCAGTCATACCACCTGATAAAGCAAAAAATAATTCGATAATGTTTCTGTATGGAACGTCATAAAAACATTGATTCCTTCTATCTATGTCAAACCTATACACGCATTCCGAAACATCTTGTACGTGATAATGCTAATTTTATTATAATGAAGCATGTTTATAATGATCATGTTGGTGTTGACATGAATTTCAAAATGTTTATAAAAATTGTACAACTTTGTTGGAAAGGTAATTATGGATTTTTGGTAATAAGTAAAGATGATCCTTTAAATGGTGGTCATTATAGAAAGGAGTTTGACACTTTTATAACCATTTGAGATTATATAAATATTGTTGAACAACACACACAATATAACAGTCTATTTTAGTTAACTGAAGTGTGGATACGAGATCTGTTTAACAGCTCCGATTAACTGCTCTGATTAACTGGTCTGTTTAGCTTTTCTGTATATCTGATCTGTATAGCTGGTCTGTTTTCAACTAAGATGATAAAAGACAAAATCAAGAAAAATATGCTAAAAGAATTAATAAAGACAAGAAGAGCTCTTAAAGAAAAGTTTGAAAGCATTTAATTGGGAGAAGCTGAAAATATTCATAATCTTGAAAAGACATTTAAGCCGATAACACAACCTCTTAAGGAAATTGTTAATAAAATCGAAACGATTATTTAAAGAGAAGAAGGTAGAAGAAGAAAGAGATCACAATAAAATCTCGAATATTAAACTAAAATTTAAGTCATTTAATTTCAATGAAACTTACAATGTTAATAGTGAGGATGATGACAATGAGCTTATTATCATCATTTGGCACTACAGCTCATGTTACTCGGTCTTGCGCAGCCGTTTTCCAGTCATCCATCCTAAGTTTCGTTAGGTCTTTGTTTATCTCATCTATCCAGCTTGATCTTGGTCTTCCTCTCGCTCTGTTTGTGTATGACCTCGAATCCAGCACTTTTTTTTGAGTCCTTGTGTCGTCCATTCCCGCTACATGGCTTAGCCATCTTATCCGTTGCGCTTTCGCTTTAATAAACCGTATAACGTTTTCGCCTTGAATTAGTTTCTCTAGTTCGTCATTCCATCTGATTCTCCATTCATCAGGTCCAATATTTATCGCGCCGAAGATTTTTCGGAGAATTTTTCTTTCAAAAATCAGAAGTTTTGTTTTGCTTTCTTCATTCAACGTCCATGTCTCGGCTCCGTAGCACATGACAGCTCGTACTACTGTCTTATATAGTGTCAGTTTGCAGGCTCTGTTAAGCAGTTTTGATTTAAATAATTTTGAAAGCGATGCGAACGACCTGTTTGCTGCCTGTATCATTTCGTCAATTGTAGCGCTCATGGCGTTGTCTGATGCCAGGCTATAGCCAAGATATGTAAATCAATTTACTGCTTCGAATTCGTATTTTCCAAGCTTAATTGATTTTGCTGTTGGTTTGTCTTTTGCTCTAGACATAAGCATGTATTTAGTTTTTTCTTCGTTAATTTGTAGTCTTGCTGCTGCAGTTTCAATCTCAGAAAGGATAGATATTAGCGCGTTTTTATTTTGACTTGCAATTGCTATGTCATCAACATATGCATATATTTGAGTGGTTCTATTTAGTATATTTCCAGTCCGTTTGGCGTTGCATACGTCATCTATTGAACAGCACAATAATAAATTAAAAATCGTTGAGGAGAGTGTATCACCTTGGCGCATGCTGTCTTGCACCATCACTTTGGATTCCGTGTTTTTCAAAGTTATCATTATTATTCTGATCAGCTTTTGTTCTTTAATTAAGTTGTGTTCTTCAACGCTCTTTTCTACGTTCTCGACATTTAGAAGTTCATTAAAGTGCTCAGCCCATCGCTATACAATCTTTTGTTGGTCGGTAATTATTTCACCATTTTTTGTTTTACAGCTGTTTGTGCGAGGTTGGAAACCACGTTTTTCCGATTTAATTTGGTTGTAGAATTTTCGGGTATTATTGTGGGTAAAATTTTCGCAAATGCTTTCTAAGTTAGTTTTCAAGGATTCGCGTTTTTTCTTCTGGCACATTTTCGTAGCAGTTCTTCTCTTCTCAATGCAAATTTCTTTAGCGGCTCTGGTCTTTTTTTTCAAGCCAGCTTTTTCTCGCTTGGTTTTTAACTGCTATTGCGTTCCTACACTCACCATCAAACCAGTCTGAGTTTTTATTCTTTGTTTCGCTTCCGATGGTGTTTTTTTGGTACAGTTGTGATTGCTTCTTTCAAGATATCCCACTCCTCTTCTATGCTTTTTGAGATGCTAACTTTAAAAATTTTGTTGTCTAATTCATTTTGGAAGTCTCTTTTGACTTTCGTCTCTGCCAATTTGTCAGTGTTCCACTTTTTCATTTTCGGTCCTTTGACTTTGTTAACGTTGGACAGCTTATGTCGGAGCTGCACTCTTACTAAAAAATGGTCACTGTCGCAATTTGGCCCTCTGAGGCTTCGTACATCAGTTATGTTGTTCTTTCTCCTTTTGCATATCAGGGCGTGGTCAATTTGATTCGTGCTATCACGGCCAGGAATCTTCCACGTACCCTTGTGTATGTCTTTATGTGGGAACGCAGTACTCGAGATATATGTTGCCGTCAAGCTCGCAAAAGTACATAGTCTCATGCCATCCTCAGATGTTTTTTTATGGAGCGAGTGCTTACCGACTACGCCTTTAATAGAGCTTTCGCAACCTATTTTTGCATTGAAATCTCCTAAAATAACTATTGTGTCATATTTGTTTGCTTTTAGGTAGATTTCTTCCAGCTTTGTATAGAATGAGCTTATACAAACTATAAAAAAACTTCAGTTGATGAATTTTTCTCACAGTCATCTAAAATTGATGAAGATTGATGATGATCAATCGAATACAAGGAATGATGACGATGATAATGAATTTTCTCATCAGACAGATACAGAGAATTATGTTGATGTTAGTCTTTCCATACTTAATTTGAGCGAGTTGGAGAGAAAGGGAGAACTAGACAAAGCATATGGTCCATATAAAAACTCTAAGGGTGATTTAAAATTGGGGAGCAACATAATCCATATAAATTCAGAGAAAATTTAAATGCCTGATGATCAAAATTTTAAACTTACACCAGGTTTATGTTCATTTATTTTTGCAAAACCATTCCATATCCGATCAGATTAAAGGAACTCGTTCAAAAAAATACCGAAAAATCATCAGACAACTATTTATGAAACACCAAGAACAATTTCAACGCCAATTTCTGAAGAATATATTCATAAGGGTTTTGGTCTTATGCAGCTTAATATGAATAAATCGAATTACGTATATTGGGATGATCCTAATGAGATTGTTGATAGATTGAAGCTTTTAGTTACATCGCAAAGAGCAGGCCACAGTAATCATAACAATGAAATTGTCTCCATCATTGAAGAATTGAGAGAGGCGAAAATAATTTATTGAATTATATATAAAGATATAGTATACATATAGGATATATCTGTTGGTATATACAGTTCTAAAATGTCTGTCGATAAATTTGGACATCATTCACAGCTTAGTAAAGGAGGCAATCAAAAATTAAAATAACTCTGTCTGATATTGTTTTTGATGCGGAAAGAAACATTAGTTTTTCTAATAAACGACTTAAAAATATAGCTGATCCATCAGATAATCATGATTACGTTAATAAGAGCTTTATTGACAATGAATTGAAAAAAATAAACGTACAACTGCAAATTTTTGTTAACAACAAAATAAATGATCTTAATAAGCTATTTATAATTTTGGAAGAGCATAGCATAAAGCTTGATAGCGAGCAAGACATTAATGTACAAGGTAAACGTATTAAAAATGATGTTGGTGAACCGATAAATGAAAATGCGGTTGTCAACAGAGGATTCTTAAGGAAACAGATCCTCATCACAGAACAAGAATTAATCACTCAACTTACTATTATGGATAAAGACTCAAAGAGACTAGTAGAAAGCAATTTATCAAAGCAGATCGATAAATTAGAGATAAGCATAAGAGAATACATTGATGAGAAATTGGGGGAGATAAACGATTATATGTTTAAATATTTTTCGACACCCAAAAAACACACTATTGAGTCAACAGTCATTAAACAACCAATAATTAAAGGATCACAAACACGTAAAAACTTTGCTAGACGACGAGTTGTTATGAAAGGAATCGATGATCAAGCAAGCTGAATTGGTAGAAATGGGCAAATATGCTTAATTAAATAAGAGTTATCGATTTCTATTAATGGTCATTGATACCTTCTCTAAATTTGCTTGGGCTGTAGCGGTCAAATGCAAAATATCTAAAGACATAGCAGAAGCAATGAGAGGAATATTTAAATTGAGTCGAATACCCAAGAACATGCAAACCGATGATGGAAAAGAATTCTTCAATAGTGAGTTCAAGAGACTCATACAATACAATAAATACAAAATCAATCACTATTCAACCTATAGCGGATTAAATGCATCGATCGTGGAACGATTCAATCGAACTCTTAAGGCTATGATGTGGAAAGAATTCATCTATAACGGTACATTTTGTGGGATGAAAACATATAAACATTTAATTGATGAGTATAATAGAAAGAAACATAGAACTATTAAAATGCCTCCCATAAAAGTCTCGTTAGCGAATGAAAAAGATTTGTTGTCTGCAATCGCTTAAAGATACTTAAAGGAGCTAAATTGAAATTGGGTGACAATGTGCGTATCAGCAAATACAAACATCTCTTTGAAAAGGGATACACCCCCAATTGGACAACGGAAATTTTCACAATCAAACATGTGCATAATGTTAATCCTACAACATATCTATTAGAGGACTATACCGGTACGGATGCCAAAGGTGGATTCTATGAAGAAGAAATGAAAAAAATCTTGATTTCCTCATATATATCTAGTGGAAAAGATTTTAGGGAAAAAAGTTAATAAGGTCTTTGTTAAATGGCTAGGTTATTCGAATGAGCACAACTCATGGATAAATAAAAATAAAGTATTGTAAAAAGAAGAAGAATAAAAAATCAGCCAAGAGTAAGTCGGAATCGCACACAGAGGTTCCGTACCATCGTAAAAGATTTTTTGCTTAAAATATTAGATTGAGTGCATATTTGACAGCCTAAAAGTATACTACAAAAGATTAAATTAAAGAAATTGAATTACACAGTCTGTGAAAATTTCAACTCTCTACCTATTACGGTTCATGAGATAGAGCAGGAGACGGACGGACGGACGGACGGAAAGCGTAAGCTTAGTAATAGGGTCACGTCAGCTTCCTATGGGTACGGAACCCTAAAAATGAATAATAAAAGATATAGTTTACTTTGTTTTATTTCAATAGGTTATTAGCCCTCAAAATGGTAACAACGTTAACGTTAACTGGTAACAGCTCTTTGTTAACAGCAAACTACTTTCCACCCATTGAATTGGATGGAGAATATGAATGTTGTCTAATTGACTTCCATATGTATAATTCAATTCCTAATGTGGACTATGATAACAATTTATTTCACATTGGAAAATATGTAATTGGGATTGGCCTAATGGTGTGGGCTCATATGAGCTTGATGACATAACTGATTTTATTTTAGAACAATTAATAGCAAAAGTTGGAAAGACCGATCTTTTGGACATTAAGAGCAATAACAATACTCTTTAAGTAGAAATCTTTAGCAAGACTTTGCCGATATTCTTCAATAAAAATCGTTCTATCGGACAACTATTTGCATTCAAAAAGAGAGAACTTGGAAAAAGCATTCGTCATATCTCGGATCTGTCTGTCAATATTCTAAGAATAAACACAATTCGTTTGGAATGTATATATATCATTTGTGGTTCATAATTTATTAATGCACAAGCACATACATTACATGTGTTTGGGATCAATGTCTCGCCTGGCTATAAAATGGATGAGATCCCCCACAATCTCATCTATTTACCATTGAATACGAGTGAGAAAAGTTTTCTTACGGTGCGAATAACTGACCAACACGGAAATTTAGTAAACGTGCGTGGTGAAGAGATTACACTTCGATTACATTTGAGACAACATATAAGAGAGCAACTAATTTAAATACTCCGACTATTGCAGTGAAAGAGGGTGAACGAAGCAGAGGTAGCGGAAGGAGACCTATGTATTAGCGAAATCTTACATTGGAAAATAAATTATTTTTAAAATCTTTATTGCCCATCGGATTAATATTGCTCCATAAGAAGTACAACTTCTGAGTTGGAGCAGATGGTAGGAATGAAAATCGCCTGCCAAGAACATTTGGACCGGCATCGTTATTTAAATGTCTGTTCACCATCTAATGGTGATTATCATTGCGCAAACAGATGCGTAATGATAGAAAGTTTCTAGTTTTGTTATAAATCAGGATGTAGCTGCCTGTCTAAACGATTTCAGGAGCGAGGAGAGATCCTTAACTCAACTGGGATGGAAAGCGATCATCCGTAACCTATCTACAATATTGCTAGGACAATAACAAAATTCGGTGAAACTATTGTGTTGGAGCTACCGGAACACTTGCTTTACCTTCCTAAAAGGTATAGTTCGCTTAAGGACTCATCAATTGAAACAATAAAAAAAGGAGGCTTCTACATCATTAAAAGGGTCAGAGAGTCCACTAATATTTATGACCTCGCAGTTGAATACATTTCATCAGATATTTAGAAAGCATCATCATAATCATATAAAATATATATTAAATATATTTATATTAGAGATGAAACGGATATCCGGCCGAAAATAGCCGATTGTTGCATCTTACCAGCGAACCTTCATAGGTGATAAATTCGGGACTTTTCGTTCATGAGCTAAGTTAGTGTTTCATTGTCTTATCAAAAACTATTAAAACCCTTTGAAGAAATAACCAAAATAACAAGTTCTAGTTTGACCTGCGTGGCGGAAGTAATACCACACACTTTAGATAAAGATGAAACTAAGCTAAGAACACCTGATTTACCACACATGATTCGTTAAAAGCAGAATTAGAAAAGCGTTTCAACTCCTTAAATCAAGACTCCAACTACTTGATTGCAACTTACCTAGACCCAAGATTTGAAATAAAAATACTTGGGCGTTGTTGAAGCGGAGAGGGCTCACCAGAAGATTCTTTTGGAATTTTTGAAAATGTCTTGCGAAGATTCCTCCAAGAGCAGTTCAGGTTTAACACCGGTCAAAAAATATAAAAAAGAAAAGACAGAGTCGGAAGTATCTGACAAAACTCACAACACGTTTTGGGGCTGCTTTCATGAGGTAGCGAATGATGATTGTTTTCAGTCTCACGATCAAGAAAAGAACACGATTGTAACGGAGATTGCGCATTGGTCACGATCGTGATCCTTATATTTGGTGGTCAGTTAATATTGTACAATTCTTGCAAACTTATCAAACTGTAGTTTTTCACAATAACATCAAATGGATGTCATTTACACAGATTTTAGTAAAGCTTTTGACAGTGTTTGTCACTTCGTACTCCTCAATAAACTGAATACCTTTGATTTCTGGATTACATCCTATTTAACTTCCAGGATCCAAAGAGTTATTTTTAAAACAGCTATATCTAAGACTATTCGTGTAACTTCTGGTGTCCCTCAGTGTAGCCACCTTAGCCCATTATTATTCAATATTTTTATAAACGATTTGCCATCTGCCATAAAGCATTCTAACGTCTTAATGTACGATGATGATGTTAAGTTATGCTTATCTATTTTATCTCCGGTCCAACAAATGTTTCTTCAAGAAGATATTGATTCCTTATCTCAGTGGTGCGCCAAAAATTATATTTCGCTTAATTGTGACAAATGTAAAATTATGTACGTTTACCGTACAAAATTTAATTGTAAAATGCTACCACATTAATGATGACACTCTAGAACGTGTCACACAATTCAGTTATCTGGGTGTGTTGATGGATCCAAAGCTGCATTTTGGGTCGCATATTTCTTGTATCATATGTAAAGCTAGAGGTGTTTTAGGATACATTAAACGTTGGTCTCAAGAGTTTAATGATCCTTACACCACTGAATTATTATTCACTTCTTTGGTTAGGCCAATACTTGAATATGCATCATGTGTATGGGATCCACAGTTTAAAAAGTATAGTGATAGTATTGAGTCCGTTCAAAAGCAATTCTTGCTTTTTGCACTGCGTCACTTACAATGGGATCCCAATATAAACCTTCCATCTTACCAAAGCTGTCTTAAACTAATCCGCCTCACGAAATTATCCAGTCGCAGAACGACTTTTGGTGTCACATTCTTGCACAATCTAATTGTAGGCAGCATCTTTTCCCCTTCCTTGCTTGGTAGTATTAATTTTAATGTTCCTTCTCGGGTTACAAGAAATTATTCTCCTATACTTGTTGGTACATGTAAGACTACTTATTTGCAGCATGGTCCTTTTCGTGTTTTATGTCAATCATACAATCTATACTATGACCTTGTATCTAATTCTATTTCTTCCGATCAGCTAAAATCTAATCTCTTAACTCTCCTTAACACATTGTATTCTATTAACTATTTAACTTAATTTCACACACTTTATTTAAATTTATCTTTATAGTGCACTATGATTAGTATAAATGGCTGATGACATTAGGTCTGTAGCCGTATAGTATTCAATTAATTTGTATTGCATGTCTACTAATCTCCAGTAGTTCAGTATCGAAGTGACTGTGGTCGATACCCAGTCTTGTTCGGTTTTTTATGGACCCCAGCTTGCGCGGGCTCTGGGGGGAAAGTGGCGTGGGATAGAAAGTAGTTAGTGGATGCAGAGAAATTGTTATTCATTCATCATAATTTGACCTTAGTACAGTACGAGTATTCTTTTTAGGGTTCCGTACCCATAGGGAGCTAACGCGACACTATTACTAAGCATACGCTGACCGTCCACCCGCCCGTCCGTCTCCTGCTCTATCTCATGAACCGTAATAGGTAGAGAGTTGAAATTTTCACAAAGTATATAATTCACTTGTGTGTAGAACGACAAATACTAAAAGTACACATTTTTAGAAGCATTCTTCTTTAAGAAGACATGCCCAAAGAAAAGTAGTGTCATGCGTTGAAAAAGGTAAGTGCTGTGTGTGTGTGCGGATGTGCGTGTGATGTGTATTGTATCGTCATGCTAATTTTTGATTGGTCGTTTTATTAATAGTTTTAATTGTTTACATACAATATAATTGTATGAAAATTATTGAAACTGAGTTTAAAAACTCATTAGAAATTCGAAGATTTTCTTAGGAGATGAAAGTGCAATTTCATTTAGTTCATGTACATGAATGATAGAAAGAAAGATATTTTAATTTGTTTATGACTCAGAATTCAAAAAGAGATGTTTGACAAAGACTGCTTGATTGATTTTAAAATATGTCTTTAAACTTTATATGCAAAACTTGAACACCACATCATTCACTGAAACACTCTCCAGGCTTTGCTAGAGTTTCCTTGACAATTTCGTTAAAATCGGTTCAACGGTCTTGGAATCCATAAGGAACAGACACACATATATTGTTCCAATTTTTTATATATAAAGAGGTAGACAAATCATCTATTCTAATAAAAATATATCGATCATAGTAATGATATCACTTTGTGTCAAAATTTCATAAACTTAATTCATTCTCAGAACAATCAGAAGTAAATAATTTACAATTTACAGATTTAGTCTTCAAATAAAAATTCACAAACCCGAGCGCAATGTTTAAATTTATCGAAATATTACAAGTAGAACCTCTACCTAACGGCAAAAAACTATATTCCGATATTGTTGAAGTAAGCAATATCAAAATACTTCATCCTTTGAGGCCGTACAAGCGAAATGAGCCCGAGTTGTTGAAAGGTTGCAACACAGAACGAAAAGACGTATACGATGCTGCACTTCAACGCTTGATGTTAAAACAAGAAACAACTTATACATTCTTGCATGAAAGTAAAATTGCTTACATTATAATGGATACCATAATTAAGAGGGGCACCGATTGTGAAGCGTACTTTGTTTATGACAATGAACCCGCACAGTGGTGTGTTTTAAAAAATAAATTCTACTGTGGATGTTTTCCCTTTAAAAAAGTGACAGCATGTTCAATTCAAGAAGCCCAACAAAAATTGCATACATTTTTGATTGAACGTCAAATGGAACTGTTGAAATTAGAAAAAGATATAGCGGCAATAAAAACAGAATGTAAACTAATAGAATTTCACTTGCTGATTAAGGCTAGAAGAGAAGCTAAATGAAAGCCTGCGACTGATTGTTACATTAAATACAATATTTTAAAACATTTTATTTATTTCTTTATTTATTTTTTCACTGATAAGAGAAAAATACATCCCGATGGTATACATACTCGTACTTATGCTTGGGGTCATTTTCAATTAAATAGAGAAGAGGCTAAAAAGCTGTCAAAAGGAAAAAATTTAAAAGTCATAAAAAGAAGAAATGCCTATTAATGTAGTTGCTACATTAAATAAAAGATTTTTGTTTTTTAAATGTTAAAACATTTTATTTATTTCTTTATTTATTTTTGTTTTCAACGTTGAGCATCAGCTAAAAGGCTGTAAAAAGAAAAAAAAATTAAAAGTCCTAAAAAGAAGAAATGTCTATTAATTTAATGTAATTGCTACATTAAATAAAAGAATTATTTTTATTTTTTCATAAATTAAAAAAAAAAACGTACATTTATTTTTAATGCCACATGAATTCCTCATCGTTATAGAGATTATTCTCGATAATGAAATTTCTGTTTGTTTAGTGGAAATCTCCACTAGACGTCGAGGAACCGTCTACCGTCCAAATGTTCCTGGCAGGCTAGTGAGTGCTGAATATTTTTTGTGGAGAAGCAGTGAGCCTATGGGTAGCTTTACCCATCCTTGCTGCGTTTGATATCTCTATACACCTTAAAACGAAACAAGAAAAAATTATAATAAAAAAACCCACTCACCTAATATGCTGTACGTCTTGTACAGCTCCAATTCCGAAAGACTCACCACGTTTTTTAGGTGAGCTTTCTAAATTTTTTGAGGACTTCATTCATCATTTTAATTTTTCTTGTAGTCTTCTTTTCCAAAAATTCTCCCCCTTTTATACCAAAATATCATTGAGATTTTTAATTGATTTTTCCAATCTTTAAAATTGCAAGCTAAATGCGAATTAGTTTTTTCTTATCTCTAATTCGGGGTATCAAGTTTTAATATGAAGTTATTATATTGTATTTGTCGTAGCGAACTATTTAAGTCGCATATTCCCTTACCTTTTGACGCTAGGTTATTCTAAGAGAGAGGGAATGTACAAAATACCGTTTGATCATTCTTGTTTGTTTGCGTGTATTTCGCTGAAGTTATAGATAGAGAGCGAAACATTGAGTAACTCTCTATGGAGCGTGGCCTGAGCGTTGTGGTGTGAGTGAAGAGTGCAACAAAGAGAGTGTGTGTGTGTGTGTTCAGAGAGCAGCGCAAAAAGGTATAAGCAATGAGCGATGAGAATAGATTATGATTATTCTTTGAACGGTGAACGGTGGTTGAAAACAACACACACAACGCTCGGTACTCGCTGATAATAAAAATATGCGAAAGACCAGACAAACGGCAACAACTGAAGCGGTCCACGCGACGCCTGATGCAATGAGTATTGCTTCAGGAGAAGAAGATCTGACATCAGAAGTGGGATCGACCTTCCTGCCTGCTTTTTCACAAGGGCAGTGGCGCGAATTTATGGAGCTCCAAAATAAAAACTTCATGGAGCTTGCTAAAGCTTTACAGTCTTCAGCACCAGGCTCACTACAACGAAAGACTGTCACGCTTCCCAAGTTTAATCCGGACTTGCTAAATAAGAATGCTACATCATGGTGTGCCTTCTGTTGGAAGGAGGAGCGTTCGTAATGGCCTTAAGTAAGGCAATGGAAGGCAGCGCATCTCAATGGCTGCCACAAGTTTGCTACGCTGGAATTACATGGCAGCAATTCAGAGATCTTTTTGTGCAGCGGTATGGGAATGTGGAAACTCCAGCGGCGATGTTTCTAAACGTTTTAAACAACCGCCCAACTGACAAAGAGTGTCTTGCGGAATATGGCAGCCATATGGTGACGTCACTCATAAAAAAGTGGCATGATATGAGTGTGGAAAAAATTGCTGTGTCTGTTTCCATCGGTCATTTGGCAAACTTCGACAGCAGATTACAGCGATTAACGTTTACGTCAAGTGTACGGTCCAGACGTGAGCTGCAGACGGAATTGCAGGCTTTTGCATACAGCAACAAAAGAAAAAGTACTCTTGAACATCAAGGTGGGCCCGTACACAAGTATTCAAAATTTTCCGTAGTCAAGTGCCATTTCTGTGGAAAACTGGGGCACAAAATCGCGGAATGCAATGAAAAAAGTCAACAAGGTCGGCCTACGTACGGTAGTGATCAACATGGTGGTGGACAGCAGCGAGGAAAATGCATTACATGCTACAAATGCGGAAAAAATGAAGCAGGCGGTGGCAAAGAAGCAATCCGAGGAAAGAGAGTCGTTCTATCAGTGAGTACTTAAAGGAAACATGATCCATCGCGGTGAGTCTTTTCCATTTTGTTTTCACACCGGTGCAGAATGTTCACTTGTGAAGGAGACGGTGGCAGAAACCCTATCAGAAAAAAGAGTTAATAATGTAGTAGTGTTGAAGGGAATAGGAAATGACTCAGTATACAGCACGTTACAGATTCTTGCTAATGTTAAAATAAGTGAACACTCTTTAGAGGTTTTGCTGTATGTAGTAAAGGACAAGTTTTTAAAATATGATGTTGTTATTGGCCGCGAGGTTATAAGTCAAGGCTTGGGTGTTGGGTTTGACTCAAACAAATTTGAAGTTTATAAAATAACAGAAGCATTCTTCTTCAATTTAACCTTTTGTTAAAAAAAAAATTTTTTTTATACTTTTAAGCTGTTAATTGTAGTATACTTTTAGGTTGTTAAATATACACATAATTTAATATTTTAAGCAAGTAAGGTGTAAGAATTGACAGCAAGCTGATATACTGGGCACAAATCCATCATGCAGCAGAAAAATCCGCAAGAGTAACAAAATCTCTATCGAGACTAATTGCAAACTTTGGATGACCACTTGCGAGTAGGCGAAAGCTCCTCCTGGACACAACGCTATGGATAATGCTTTATGGAAGCGAGGTGTGGGCCGATGCATTGAATGTTGAAAGAAGAAGGAAAGTATTGGGCAGAATGCAGAGGATGGCAGCTCTTCGGGTAACTTCATCGTATCGCACAGTGTCAGAAGCAGCAGTATTGGTAATTAGTGGCACGATACCAATAGACCTCCTCGCAAAAGAGAGGAAGGAAATATGGATGCTGAAGAAACACAATCTGACTGCAGCAAGACAAGCGGTTAGAGCGCAATCGATATAGCTGTGGCAGCAGCGATGGGCTGCAGAAACGAAAAGCAGATGCACAGCTAAACTAATCCCAGAAGTGAATCCATTGCTAAGTAGACATTGGGGTGACGTAAATTTTTATATCACACAACTGCTATGGGGACAAGGCTACTTTCGAAAATATATACACAGTGAGGGCCTCGTCAATGCAGCAAATATTGTCGGCAAGATGCTGTTGAGTAAACAAAACTGGGCACAAGTAGCTCACTACATTGAAAAGATTTTAAGATTAAAGAAGCGGGACCTGGACGCAGGTGTTTCAGTTGACAAATGAAGTCAGAAGAAGATACCACCTTAATGTAATGCGCAAGCAGTTCCAGGGTGGACACATATCCTACAAGGGGAGATGTTTTTTGTGGTATCACCACCACCCCTAACGATGCGAAGGTATTTTCGACCTCCCTAACCACAAAAAAAAATAAATAAAAATAAAAATGTTTAAGCAAAGAATCTTGCACGATGGTACGGAACCCTCCGTGTGCGAGTCCGACTCACACTTGGCTGATTTTTTCTAATTTTTATTTATTGTGTAATAAAAAATAATGATTTCATTTGTTATGTAGATTAAACTTTAGAGGCGCTTTATTTAATCTGCATAATTTAATTTAATATCCGACCGGATACCGGATAGTTACCGGATATCCGTTTCATCTCTAATTTATATTAATGAAAACATGTTAATAAAGAATTATATTAAATAAATGTGTTTAGTTTTGATTGAGATTCCATAAAGTATAGACAGTCTATGTGCGCTATTAAAATAAAATAAAATAAAAAAAAAAAACAATGAAAACAATACTCTTCATTTGTGGCTTATTTGCACTTCTCAAAGGTATTTATTTAATATCAGTATCATTACAAGTTGATGATTTACCTATATTTTCACTTGTTAAAGGTTTAAATTCAGTACCATTCAGTACTCATTTGATGATTTAAGCAACAACAACAAAAATGTTGAATTTATGCTTAATTTGCACACCAATGAAACAATTAAAATCAACCTCGATTTCATATTTTTGAAGCCAAGTCCTATTCTGCATAATTCTCCGTTTGACAATGAAAGAACAACTACAGCGCCAACAACAGCAAACACCAACACAACAATCATTCTCACGACCATTTTCAGTGAAAGAGACTATTGAGGCTTTCAGGCAGGACATTATTTGAAAAGAACGTGTTATTGCTGGAATTATCAAGTGCGAAAAACCATTTTATAGACATTTTAAACTTCGAAATAATGACTATGACCTATCAATAAGATGCACATATAACACCAATTATCCAACTCGTTCTCTTAAAATAAGTTGTTTTGAATATCGTTTTTTGAATACGTTGCAGAAAGGTTACTTGCAAATGGAGAAGTTTAGACAATTAAAATGGTTGACGATGAATTATCTTCATCAGATGTTGAAATAATTGATTTTGAAAGTTTTAAGCATACCAACAGAATGGATATAGAATTGGATTGGACCCAATACTGAACCTTGTGGTACTCCACCAGTCACCTCATAACACTTAGGTCCTTCATCAGTATTGTAGAGCAATGTCCTGTTGGAGAGATAGCTGCTTATGATCCGCCGTGGGTACTCATGCGTATTTTTTGCCTCTAGCGCTCGCATAATATGAGGCCAGTACGCCGAGTTGAACGCATTTTTCACGTCAAAAGTAATGACTGCGCAGTACTCTTTTGTACCAAACATCCATCTAGTTCCCTCAATAGCTTTAGATGCTATATCAGTAAGTTTTTTGATGGCATCAACTGTTGAACTCTTTCTGCGAAAGCCATATTGGTGATCGGATAGGCCGCAAGTTTCTCCTTCCAAGTGTTGTTCTAATCGGGCACAGATTAACCGCTCCAGAGTTTTGCCAATTGTATCGATCATGCAAAGTGGTCGATATGCAATTGGATCACCCACCAGTTTGTTTGGTTTCTATAGCAGCACCAGCCGCTGCTTTTTCCATATTCTTGGAAATATCCCGTCACGTAAGCATCTTATGAACAAATCCGAGAATGGCGTTGTGTTGTGCTTTACCGCAATCTTCAGGGCTCTGTTAGGGATGCCGTCTAAACCTGGTGATTTAGCATTCCCGAACCGCTCCACAACTTGTATTACTTCTGAGTCACTAATTGATGGCATATCGATTACATCCTCAGCGAGCAGGTTTTCACCTTCCTAAATTTGTGCTGGGAGAAAGTAGTCTTAAATGTACCAACAAGTATAGGAGAATAATTCCTTGTAACCCGAGAAGGAACATTAAAATTTATACTACCAAGCAAGGAAGGGGAAAAGATGCTGCCTACAATTAGATTGTGCAAGAATGTGACACCAAGAGTCGTTCTGCGACTGGATAATTTCGTGAGGCGGATTAGTTTAAGACGGTTTTGGTAAGATGGAAGGTTTATATTGGGATCCCAGTGTAAGTGACGCAGTGCAAAAAGCAAGAATTGCTTATGAACAGACTCAATACTATCACTATACTTATTAAACTGTGGACTTACATCTTAACTATGTAATCGATCTTCTGACATCTTGCTGCGAAGATATGTTTTTAGACTACGTAATGTAGAGAAAGATCACTCGGCGGTGCTAGTATAATAGTAAATGGAAATGTACACAATAATTGCCACAGGGCCTAATATTTGGTAGGACCGTTGCTGTTTTGTTAGCATGTGCTGGAGATTTTGGAACGTTACGTATTATTTGTTGCCAAAATCTTTAATTCTTCCTTCAAAGCAAAAAAACATGGAATATCCTCTTTATATGCTTCTGTCCCTCGCAACACCTCTTACATATCTGTGTCACTAAAGTTATGGGACAACAACTTTTGTAACTGTCCCATTTTTTCCAGCTGAGTGCTAGGAAACCTGGATGACATTTCCTGTATCAAATAATCAAAAAAAAAAAAATATTCATATACAGATAAATAAATAAAGAGTCATTGTCTATAATATTGTATATTGATAATCGGTAATAATCTTCGACGGACTGAATATTGGATCTATTTGTTTGATGACCTATAATTCTGCGAACTGTGATTTCTGTGCCAATTTCTTTTGCAAGGACTTCAGCCTTAGCGAAAAGTTCTTTAAATCCGTCGGAACTAGTTTCATGTTGCTTCTGCAAAACGGCTGTGGTCGTATTGACAAGCTGAATTACATCAATTTCAATGGATTGTAACAAGCGATATATAGGCAAAGTTATTTCTAAAATATCCGCGAGGATTACCAAGCTTACGAGAAATTCCGACGACAGTTTGAGCAATGAAAATGCAGATATGCAGGCAGGTCTGTCCCCTTGATTTTTTGTAAAATTCCAGGAAGACATGGCAAGACGTCTAAAAATGTCAAAACCGCTTCATGCCTTTCCACCCATCTAGTCTCACAAATTGTTTTTATTGTATTTTGTTTTTCTTTTGGGAGATTAGCTTGCATTTCTTCTTTAAGAAAATGTATTCTTTGACCCCGGCAAAATGTAATGTCTATGTCAAGATTTTCAAAGCCTTTAAAATATGGTGAGCAATGTTTTCACCAGTGAGTTTAACAATATCGACAAACATGAGAAAGTCTTCTTGTATTTCATTCTTATCTACGTCAAAATAGCGAATACAAACGGTCAGTTGTTCACAAACAGAAACATCAGTAGTCTCATCGGATATAATAGTAAAATATTTGTCTTTTTTAATTTTGCTCAATATTTGTTTTGTGATTAATTCCCTACAACACTCAATCAAGTCATTTTGTGTAGACTTACTAATGTAGGAAGCATTACTAGTACATGTTTTTACGTGGTTAAGTACCATCTCATCTCCAGCATTTATTCGGAATTTCAATAACGCTTTAAAGTTTCCTTCTCAGTAAGAACTTTCCGATTCTGTTGGGGTGTAGGTATTTATGAAAATGCTGTTCTTTGTAAGCGTATCTCTTGAGAACGGTTTCACCGATTTGGCTATTTGGTGGTTTTTTTGTTTCCTTAATAAATATGTTAATTTTTCTGTTATTCCAGATAACAACTGAAATTAAACTTATAATAAGTACAACACAACTTTAACACAATTAGTAAGTGGGATAGAACAATTACATTAACAGGATCTAGTAGAAAGGTCGACAGGATGAGATTTTCTCAACCGTATCGCACTCTGACTCCTCCCATTCTGCATCGCTTTAGGAGACGCCTTGCTAGTCTGTTTGATGAAGGAACATTTTTTGGATAATCCATTTGATAAATTGGACATTTGGAGGTGTTTTTTGTATTAAAATTTCAATAAATAAAAAGTATACTTTTATGGATATCATATCTATAGATTTTATCAGAGGTCGCAAATAACAATCAACTCTTATTTTTATACTCGTCACGTTAGTGAATAGTATTATATATATTATGAAGTTTGTAACACACAGAAGGAGACATCGCAGACCACATAAACTATAAATATTTGTGATCAGCTCGATGAGACGAGTTGATTTAGCCATGTCCGTCTGTCCGTCGGTCTGTCTGTTCGCACTCCTAGTCCTTCAGTTTTTGAGTTAGAGAACTGAAATTTTGTACATAGGTTTCTTTTTACCAAACGCCGAAGTTCGTGAATCAGCCGAATCGGACCACTAAGGGGGGTACCTCCAATTAAAACCCATTTTAAATGAAAGTTCTTATTAGAAAAAGTATTTTTTTTTTTACTTATTGGACTGAAATTTGGACATTATAAGTCCCATATCCACAAATCATGAAAATTTAAGGACCCTCGGACTACTAGGAGGGGTACCCCCCATACAAACCGGGATCCAAATGAAAGTTCTTATTAGAAATTTTTTTTTGTTTTTTGTACTATCGACTTAAAATTTGAACACTATAAGTGTCTGACCCATAGCCACCAACCTTATAAATTTCCACTAGCTGGGGCGTGAAGAGTATTACAACTTCGGCATAGCCAAAGTTAGTCTTTTTTTATATTTTTAATGTCTGTTTCAAGAACTACACAAGAACTACTTTGTAAAGACACACAAGCGCATGAATTTAAGTGAAGTTAAATGAACATCAAATTGCGATAACAAAAGCTTATTAGCTACACAAATAAACAACAAACATTCTAACTCACAAGCAAACAAATAAGTGTATAAAGTAAAGAAAGTAGAAGCGCAACAACTGCAAGTAACGGTATAACTGAGCATTAGCTCAAAAACTAACAACAATGGGTAAACCTCCTGACTTAAATAGCCTCTTCGCAAGATCTATCAACAGTGAACCAAAGTTCATTGTAATCAACAGAACCGACCAAAATACTTTTGATAATGATAAAAAAAAAAGTCATACACGGGTATCACAGAAATCGATTTCTTCTCAATTCCAACCCAATTACAATTCTCCGTGTCACAGAAATCTCTTTTGACGGTTTTGAAATCTCCCATTAGTTTAGAGGCGAATTGGTTAATTTTACCCTTATCTGAAGTTAATAAAGAAAAAAAAGTACCAACAATTGCAGATTATTATTTTCCTCGGTTAAATGCATTTAAAGAATTCAACATTTTAGTTGTTGTTATAAATTTGCATTTTAATAAAATTTCTTTTCCATTAGAATAAAATAGAAATAAGCAAAACCAACCAATGCTGCATATGCCAACCTTCTTGCATATAAATTTTAACATTTTCGAAGATACCAATTTGTCTTTAATTCTATTAATTTATAAGTCAAAATAAACTGTATTTATTGGTAATGAAGCTGTGATGTTTTAATTTTGTTTAAAAAATGCGTATAAAATGATTAGTTTAATGAGAAGTTTTAATAATCTCATTGATGAAAGTTGGCAAGTTTGTATTTTGTGAACGTGCACGTAAATGAGAAGAAGAAGTTTCAAACATTAAGTATTGAAGAATTTTTTGCAAAAATGTAAGTATAATTAGAAAGGTGACCGAGTCGCTGCGGCAGATGCCTGGAAGAAATTTAAACTCCGTTGGTCCACCAATTAAGACTGCAGATAAATGGCGCAGAGTAAGTAAAAAATAGCCGCGAACAAAATTGAAATTAGGGAGTTCCATTCAAAATGGAAACCATCACAGCAACGGAGGACCAGATTGCTGTGCTGACCAATATATACGCAGCTGTGGATGGTGTGCAAGGAGGAGTTTCGTGTGGGTTGTCGTTAATCAGTGGTGATAAGGAAAATAATTTATAAATGGAAAACGAAGACGTTAGTATGTGTAATAAAAGTTAAAAATAAAACAATTACTACTATAATTATATATTTATATTCTCTAGCAGCATTTGAATCTATTCAGTATTAATGTGCTCCAAAGAGACGTAATCTTTGGGAAAACAACAGCAACAGCCTTAATCCGGCCTTCAATGTAAGTAGCAGCAGCACCACCAACTTCGCATTCGCAACAAATAAAAGTATTAATACCCTCGTCGCCGAAGAAAACTCAACACTAAAGGACGTTGTGAAGGAGTTGCGTAAAAACAACAGATAAACCACATTAGCGGAAGAAAATACTCAAAAAAATTATATACAATTAAATTTCCATTTCTTTTTTGGATATAATTGTTCTAATAAACTAATAATCCATAATTGTTTTTATATATCTGACGAAAGACACTTTCATAGTGAATACTATTAGTTATTTAATTGAACATAAATTAGTGCATTGTTAAATTCATTGCCATTTCATCGCGAAATGACTGGGATTCCGGCACACCGGTTGTGTTGGCTTCCTCGTGTCGATCACTATTGTTATCTTCCACTGTTTCCCCATATACAAAGCTCGTGCATATCCGTTCATGACAAACATTGTGGAGAGGGTAACAGCCAATCACAATTCTTACTACTTTTAGTGGGTGATACAATAAACATTGTTGCAATGACCTGAACCTACTTTTCAAAACACCTATTGTACGCTCCACAATATTTCAAGCAGATGCATGTCGAAAATTGAAGGTGTGCTGTGTTGTGCCTTCCACAGGATTCCTATAAGCCATTAGCACTTACTGCTCCAGAGTATAGACTGATTCAGCATGGAGCCAGTTGCCATGGTTACCTTCTTCAAAATTGCGTTTTAAAAACACTTTTGGCTTACTTACATTCCACGCAAAGGAATTGTGACTTGCCCCAGGCATTGTTGCATCCACATATAGCACACGCATATCGTAATTGCATATCTTATCAAAAAATATTAAATTATCAACAACAAATAGCAATACCTACAATACTTATCAGTTAACAGCATTACACAGGACATCACGATCACGGCAGTTTAGCACAGGACATCACGATTATTACAAATATACATACGGCTAATATACCATATACTCACTATCATGGCATATAAGCTGAAGTAATCTTTGCGGTTCAAATATTCAAATATTCTGATTCGCTTGGCTTGAAAATCTGTATGTGGGTATCATCAATGCACCCAATGACGCCAGGAATTCCATACTTCGTATAGAAGTGGAGTTTTGGGGCAGAAATCCTGTCATCACTTTGCATAAAATTAATGAAGCGGGGAAAAAGAATTTTTTTTCTCCACCAGTGGAATTATTTGCCACAACATTTTGAATAGTACTGTGCAAGAAAGCTCCAAGTCCTTTCAAATCCTTCCAAATGATTCTATGGAAAGAACCAAATCCCAGAAAACGTAGTGCTGTAGCTAGTTGCAAAATTGGCGGCACTGAGGTTTTTTCAAAATTTTCTTTTATTATGTTCAAAATCATTATGAACATACATTTGTCCATACGGTAATTGTATAGGAAACTTAGAAATAAAATTTTGTAAATACTATACAATTACAACGAACAAATATAAAATAATTCTTACCTTGTATCTGAAATTGAAAAAGGGTTTGATAAGCATTTAAGGCGCCTTCACGCTCCCATTTCCAGAGATATTATTCGTTTCCTCTCCACGTCAAGCGCAATAACCCAACTATGTGGCATGTGCTATCTTTCTTTTGGTTTCACTTTTATTTCAATTTACGCGCCTAATTTTTAAGTTGCGGAACATAGAAGATAGCGAAATACTCAACGAATTAGAAACGGAAAACATAATTTAAATAAGAAAAATAATGAAAAAACAAGATGACAAATTTCTTAACAAATACGTTCGCTTCACACATTCTCCTAGAAAAAATAATGATAGATGGTTCAAGTTCGCCCATGCATTCCTCTCTCGTTGCGCTGCCAAAACTTCTTGCGGTTCGGGCACCCAACTTCAGTTTGTAAAAGTAAACAAACATGTGTTAATTGCTTTGAAGAAGCACACACTGACTCAGATGAAACCTGCATCAAAACCAAAGGCTGCATTAGCTGCAAACACAACCCTGAAATATCCTTTGATCACAGTTCACTTGACAGAAAAAGCCCCGCTCATTCACATTGCCTACAAAAGTTGTAATTCATGAATGCATTCAATATTAGTATATACAACGAAACTTGTATGTTGTATATATTTTGCGATAAGAAACATTGTATATGTATTTGCTATATGCAGTCTGAAAGGGACAACAATTTCTGCGAGACTGTAATGGAAAGCACGAGTCAGTATTAATAGTCTTTCCGTATCCATGATGGATAAATAAATTTCAAAAATTACAATTCCAGGTATATATGACATTCATTACGGAGGAGAAGCTGTCGCTGATTTGAATTTGTCATCTGCTGCTTCAATGATGGACAGTAGTGAGTCACCTGTGGGGCCACCTAGAAAAAAGAAAAACAAAATTATGACGATGAAATGAAATTCAGAATTTCGTTTCCTGCAGTTGGCAAAAGCCAGGAATGCTGCAAGGGAAAAAAATGGTTGAAACTAGCGCGAAAATTGAGTCGACCATAAGTAAATTCGTGTTCAGACTGGAGGTCCCAGACAACTCGTAGCTTGTAGTTTAAGTTTGTTTTTGTTATCATATGTTGTCGCTCAGTTGTTCTTACTTCCAACCACAAGTACCATTCTGTTATCATAAGTTATCGTGTTTAGCCTAGATCTAAGTTCTTACTGAAAGTACCTATCTGTTCTAATTTTCTATCGTGCTTAGCTTAGTTCTAAATTCATACTGAAAGTACCTTTTCGTTAACGAATGCTGTGGATTTATTATAGTTCTAAGTTCTTACTTTAAGTTCTATTTTGAAATCGTGTCGTTCACATTTTTTTTATACATCTTTAGATGTATTCGTGATTACATTTCTATTTTAATAAATAAAAAAATAATGATGCAATAAATAAGAATCGTTTTTATTCTAAATGACTTGGTACATTTTCTGAAAAATACTGGGAAATTGCTTTGCGAATGTCATCTAATGGGATATCGTAACCACCTTCATAGATTCCATCTGGTTGCCGTCTATCGTTCTTATTGGTTTCCCAATTACGATTTATGTTACTGTTTGTACTATTTAATATAAGATGTAAAATGCAGTAACACATTATAATGTTCCAGGAATTCTTTAACTCATTATTTAATGTTTTGCCCAGCCGCCGGAACTTTCCTTTCAAATGTCCATATGCTTTTTCAACTATTCCTCGAGATTTCGAAAGGGAATAATTGAAATTCTTTTGTTGTTCCGTTGCATTTAGTGCAAACGGAAATTCCTTCATTAGCCTCCTCGAAAAACTAAATGCTGAGTCTCCAATCTCCAATATTGGTGCCGCAAAACATTTTCGCATTTCTTTCGACTAAATCTGAACATTCCACCATAGTCCTCAGCTGCGACTGATTGTATATTTGTGAGTCATGGCATCGACCAGGATTGCCTACATTAACGTACTGAAATCTGTGACTGAAATTGTTTGTATGAATAATGTTTACATTTAACTCATAGTGAAAACAAGTGCAAAGAGCAAAACAGAATTCATTAGCAGGTGAGTTCACTTCGATATATCATCCATCTAAAGCAAATACATCACAGTTGTTTTCCCTTATTAATACAATTTTGTTTACATACCAATCGCTCCAAGCACTGTGAGAATCCTAGAGATTCGAATTCTTTCACATACTCTTCGATCTTTGCTTGCGTAATAAAATCCGGTGGGAGGAATTCTGGTGCAAGTGTCTTGTTTACCTCAAAACAGAATTCATGGATAATCGAGCACACATGATTTCGATGCCGTACAGTTCACCCACTGCTCGGTATTCTGCGGAGGAGCCCAGAGTGTACAACGCGATAGCAACTCTTTCATGTACCGTTCAATCGTTCCTTCAATTTCACACATACAATTTCAATAATACAAAAACTTTTAATATAAAAACAGTAACTTACTACAACCCAAATTCTGCGGGGAACACGAACACTTATTTATTGAATCCAAAAATGTTGGGTTGAAATCATCTTCGTGGTCCATTAACATCATTACATTCATATTATAATTCGTCGTTATGCCGGAAAACAATAGTATTTCTTTAAAATGCTCCATTTTTCATAAATATTCACTTTAGATGTTGCACCTTTTCTATAACATTTCAGTTGTGTGTGTATTCAAAACTAAAAACTGCTGTTCAGGATGAACAAAGGCCTGTGTAAACGTTTAATTGCATCCCGCTCAAAATTCATGATGCAGGCTCTGTCTGAATACACTATAATGCAATAAAAACAAACAACAGTCAGACAGTCAGCAAGGAAGCAAGAGATGCCAGATGTGCTGACATGATCATGTCGCCACGATAACCAACGCTATTGAGCAGAGGTTTCTTTTGCCCTAAGCGGGAGAATGAGATTCATTCTGCATTCTACATCAAACGAGACAACGTAGCAATAGCTTATCAGTTTCATTGTTGTTCGATATTAAATAAAACTTAACAACTAGTGAATTATACTACAACTATTAAAACAATTTGTGAATTATATAATACAACTTGTTGTACTTAGTATTTGAATACGTCAACAAATTAAATCGTGGCATAAGTAATCTGCATCTTGAACTGCTAAAGATACATGAGCGAAATCAGCAGTATGACTACACGCAACTGATGAGTAAAGTCGTCCTTAAGATGCTAAACACGGTGGAAATGAGCACACAGGCACCTACGTGATATTTGCTGTACCATCCGATGAGTTGGGGTCTCGTGTCGTGATTCCGAAAGTCTTACCTCAAGAAAGAAACAAAGCTCGCAAACGCAAATTAATTATGGATGCAGAGGGATTGTCCGAGGACTAAGTCGTTGATTCAAAAGTATGAAGCACGGCCCAAAAAATGGGAGTCGATAAGCCTTGCTCAGTATGTCGCTTAGTACAAGCCAGCAATACCGTGGACAACTGTGAACAAAGATGATAACGCGAGAAGTTACCGGCATCGTGTAACATGTATGATCATCGCTACCAAAATATAGGTGATATATCCGTTACACAAATTAGGGAGAATGAAATATTTTTAATTCAGTTTTAAATATGTTTAATTCTTGGTGCTTGTGTAAAATTAATACAACCAAAGAACCGCTTAATGGCGTGAGGTCAGTGCATATCTTGACCTGTATGAATCAGACGGAGGAGGGATAGAACCGACAATGAGGAGTTATACGAGGTTTGTTCAAAAAGCATCGCGATTTTTGAATTTTCGATTTTCTTGTGGCGTTATGTTTGTACTCATGTCCCTCACTTATGCTGACAAGGTCGGTCGTTTTGAATGTTTAGTTAATTTTTGACAGCTGTTTTGCTTGCATGTGTTTTGACTCGTCTTCGATTTTTGCCTATTTCCAAAAAATTTATTAACGAATCTGTATCATATATTGTGTAAAAAAACAAAATTAGGTGCGCGAACGCATTCCGAATGTTGAATGTGGCATATGGTAAAGCTACATTGGACCAAAGCAACGTTTATCGGTGGTACAAAATGCTTTTAGAGGGCCGAGAAGATGTTAGCGACGAAGAGCGTGTCGGACGCCCGAGGAGTCAACAACAGACGAAAACATTGATGAAGTGAAGAAAATAGTATTGGCCAATCGTCGAATCACCGTTAGAGAAGTTGTTGAGGACCTAAATATATCGATTGACTCCTGCCATTCAATTTTTACCAATGATTTGGGCATGGACGGGTCACCGCGAAATTCGTACCAAAATTGCTCAATTTCGACCAAAACCAGCATCGCATTAACATTGCTAACGATCTGTTGGACTCTGTCCGCGATGACCCAAATTTGCTCCAGAGGGTTATAACTGGTGACGAATCATGGGTTTATGGTTACGGCGTAGAAACAAAAGCTCAATCATCCCAATGGAAGCTGCCGAATGAGCCAAGACCGATATCGAAGACGAGCCAAAATACGTGTAAGCAAAACAGCTGTCAAAAATTAACTAATCATTCAAAATGGCCGACCTTGTCAGCATAAGCGAGGGACATGAGTACCAATATAACGCCATTAGAAAATCGAGAATCGAATATACGTAACCCGTGGAAATTCAAAAATCGCGATACTTTTAGAACAAACCTCTCACAATGGTTCATACTAATACTAGTGATTCAGTGTTGCGCTCCGCTTGGCAGGGCGGCCAAGTCATATTTTTGACAGTGCTGCCATGGAGTAATCTTTTTTACGATATTTCGTATTATTCATACTAATTTTAAAAAAATTTAATTTTAGCAATGGACAGAATTGTTATGGCGACTGATTCGGAGGAAGAATTACTATTACTCCGCTCACCAGCAATAAGCGAGGAGGAGGACATGAATACAGCAATGCTTTGTAACAATGACTCCTCTTCGGAGGTAACTCTCAGGCAGGAGCGTAATGCCCAGCCTGAGAACACCAATATGTACTCTGAACTTTCGAATAATGTCAAAGAAAGATGCCGTCAGTGGTCTTAGCCTGCAGGAAGCCAGAGCAAAAAAGCGTGTAAGGTATGCTAAATACAAGGCGACAATTACTACTTCTCAATCAGCCATATCCACTAAACGCAAACCAGCATGGAAAGCCGTTTTCGCCATTATTCACACTGAGCATCCGTTAAAAAATGTTAACCAAAGAACAAATAGAACTCATTAAGCTTAGTATGCCCAAAGAATTAGATAAAACAAATAACATCAGCAATGACATTGGATTCCTGAACAACATCGATTTAGATGGGTTGTCACTGACCTTATGCAAATTAGAGACCAAAAAATTGCTCCAATCACCTGGATGTAGCTCTACCCAACCGCTTCCATTAAACTTATAGAGGGTACATAAATGTCCCGTTTATTTACCTAAGTGGCTTACTTGCCACTAGAAAAGGACGGGTCTTCCGTCTCTCACTGCAGATGTGCCCACTACTTCAAATGCATCAACAGATGTAGTAGTAGCTAAAAGAAATGTCCAATGTGAAGGAAACACATCTGTAATCGCATAAAAATGGAATGTTGTGTCTAACTTCAAGAAATTATAATTGGCATTTTGTGAAAAATACATGATTAAGAACAATTCGTAAGCAAATAATTCTTGCAGATTCCTTTTCCATTTTATTACAATTAAAAAAAAGTACAATTTAAAATTTACGTCAAATTGTTTTATGCAACAATCAGCTGTTTAAAGACTGGTTTCCACTGGGTTAGTTGGACAAGTTGGTGTGCGCGCTTCACTCGTTCAGTAGTCACGCAGTTTTGTGTACAACTGAAATACTCTCATCTGCATCAATTTAAATTCACATTGAAAATGAGAGCAAATGTGTCTGTGAGAGCACTAATTGCCAGCGAGTATGTTTGTAAAGAGTATATACAGTCAGATTGTTACTATCTAATATGATGATACTAAGCGAATTTACGAGCAGATGGTGAATTGCCTGGCTACTATATTGCAAAATAGCCGTGTGGAATTGGGCCTCAAGAGAAATGACTTTAAAAAAGGCAGAAATTGCTGTTAATTCTGAATCACAGACGAATCAATTCTTAATTCGACGATGATTCGAATAACATTCTACAAAAACAGCCTCTGAATGACATCATTTTCCTTGTGTTCGTTGTCGATTGTGATTCGAAATAGTGGTCGCATCACGAATGATGTTTTTTAAGCGAAACCTCAGTGTGAACGTTTACTGAAAAAGTCACATTTTTAAAGCTGGTGAATTGAGAACAATAGTGACGCTCTCACACAAGATGCCAAGATGTTTGGGGATTAGTAGCTAGTTAGTTAGTCAGTTAGTAAGTGTTAGCAGAGACTTGAGAGCGACATGCTATACTTAATGAAAATAAAATAAATATGTTCAATTAATGTGTTTCACTTGAAAAGTGCAACGCAATAAGGAGAAAAAGAAGAAAAAAAAGAATAATAGAACAAAAAGTGTTTTAATTTGAGAAGATTTTAAGAACGCTGATTCGGAACAAAAAGAAAAAGTTTAGTAAATTTCACAAATGTGTAGAGATGATCAAAGGGGAAACATAGAAGAGAGCATTTGGGGCATTGGAAGTCGATTTAATTTAGACTAATGCTGGAGAAGAAGACAATGAAGTGAAAAAACAGCAAAAGTAACTGGGCATGGTTAGCTGATCAAATTCGAGCTGATGCAAGTTGATGGAGAAGATGAAAAGGGAAAAAAGAAGATCAAACTATGGTCGGAAATGCCATTTTTTTGGAATAAAGTTAAAGAGCCCTAAATTGGTAAATTTGCTATTTATGACATTAAAAAGAAATACTTCAAAATTTCAATTCAATCCGACCACGCCCACTCTTATCGCCCATATAAAGCGATGGTATTCAAAATACCTTTTGTGAATTTTGCTTAGTGACTGGATTAAAATCATGTATTGTTTCTTTTCAAACCCTGTAGTTTATTTTTAAGATTTATCCATGACGACATTTTACAAACTTAAAACTATTGAATTAATCCTCTTGGACATCTAGCTCCACTGCAAATTGGCTCAAAGTTTCGTTGTCAAAATTTTCATCAATTTCAATGTTCTGATCTTCGGAATCATTATTGGATTCGTCACGGTCAGTTCCAATGGTCGGAAGCTCAGCAGCGCAATGACGTCGTTTGGTAATATATTTTTTCTTGCTAGATGTATCCGTTTGTTAATAAAAAATACTTGAAAGAAAAAGGTCCGACGAATCCATTGATCTCATAAACATAGTATTTACTCGACATCTCCTATCTTCTTTATAAAGCTTATTGCGCTCAACCATAATTTGGTAACCGTGGGCTAAAATTTTATGAACTGTTGGCGACATCGGGTACTATGGATATGTAGACATATAATACTCCAAAGAATTTTTACAGAATTGGTGGAATTTGAGGTTATCAATTTTATATTCGGAAGAAATTGCAATTAAAACTGTATGGAGGTTTTCAAGAATATTTGGTAAATGGGCAAAATTGGGCAAAAAACGTTAATAACACATTTAAATAGACATATTAAACTATAATCACAAATGTTATAAACATGGCACAAATTGGCAAAAATTTATTTTTCAATCCACGAGACACGGTGAAGTTGGTTAGATTTTTTCTATTATAACACATAATTAAAACAATTCACACAAATACAAATTGACAAATATTCACATTAAACATATATTATACACTTCCTACATACCTTGAACTTTTTTTTTACATATTTTGAAGAAATTTTTAATTTACTCAAATCAATTTGCCAGCACTATAAAGTTTAGAAAAAGTTTTCCGCATTGTTTACAAAAAGAAACAGGTGAAAATACAGTGCACCTTGCAACCCTATTAAGACAATAGGGCTGTCACCAGATCATTTTCTAATTTCAATTAATTGTACTTGGACTATGTTATTTACGAATGTTCATTTAAAATACAAATGTATTTTCATGAAAATTTTGACTTTATACCAAAAAATGCATGGAAAACAGCAAATTGAATTTATGCTCATGCTACGCAGACATTATTTTGGTGAATTTGTGGTGCGATACAAGTTTAAAAAGAAAAACAATAATTTTATTTATTTTTTTTTATTTGTTTTGTTTTTTTTTTTTCAAGACGGCGTGAGGTATTTTAGTCACCATGGCGGAATTGAAACCATTTCTGTGTCAGAGCATTGACAAAGCACTGTGGCATTCGGAATGTGAGGTTTGGCTTAGGGCATTTAATACTCGTATATTTATTGACGCTGGGGCGATAAGCTCCGTGTATAAGAAAAACAATAAGCTCCTGTATTTGGGGGGCCTCAACTACAAACTATAGCTTACAGCATTCCGGTTGCACTAATTCTTTATGATGAGAAATCCAAAAACGATGTGTTCACGCCTTTAGTAAACAAACTTAATGAGTATTTCGCTCCTCAAAGAAATTCCTCATTTGAGAGACATCTATTCCGATCAATGGCTCCTTTGGAGGGGGATTGTTTCTCAGAAGTTTTTGACGCGGTTGCGTCGGCAGTTGATGTAGTGTTCAATTGGTGAGACAGAGGAACAGATTAAAAAGATTAGTTTAAAGGACACAGTTATCGATGCGCGGGCGCCACCAGAACTAAAAAGAAATTATTAGAGAGTGAATCAACCTTGGACAAGGTAATTAAGACATGCAGTATTGATGAGCAGGTCGATAACCAAACGCGTTACATGATGCCAAAAGTAGAGTAAAGTGGTGCAAATAGAATTTCGCAGCGTAATTCAAATGATGAATGTGGCAGGTGTGACCGAAAGGATCACCGGGAGAATAGTTTTAATTGTCCAGCCAGAAACGTGAAGCGTAATAAGTGCTCCAGATTTATACACTTCTCCCGGAAGTGTCGTACGAAACTGAAAGAAACAGGGGCGTGAGAAGAAGGGCCCGACCGGAAGCGGCACCGCATGGGAGATATGAAAATAAAAGCTATCATCAGTGAAACGAAGGATGAGAGGTTTTAAGATTCTAACTGCTTTAGGGTAGCGAATGGACCAATGGGGGACAAGGAGATGCCATGCAAAAGCAGTGGACGTACATTAACAATGATTATTGATTTGGGTTCTAAATACAGTCTGGTTAGCCAACTAGAAAGATCGTTTCTAGTTTAGTGCCGGTTTCACTCTCTATATCGGAGGTATACAAAATGAGTACCCATATTATCAGATTCGGCTGGTGTTATCGATAATTGGAAGTATTCTGTCTGCGGGGACCTAGACTTGTTATACCATAAAAACAAGAGAGATGGTGTTAAGGCTGGGGCTATGAAGCGGAGACTACAATCCAAAGTATGGTGGCTACGTCTATATAAGGAAGCAGAAAAACACGTAAAAACATGTCAAGACTGTCTATTGGTAGCAATGCCAAGGAATTCGGCTCCAATGCAGAGGCACCCATTTCCGAATCGGCCGTGGAAGTGTCTAGCAACTGACCTCCTAGGCCCTTTCCAACCAGGTCACAACAGGCAAAAGCGTTATATTTTTATTCTCTCTCTGGTCTTATACGCACTTTATACCTCGGATATGCTGATAATTAATGATGATCAAGTAATCATTGTTAGATATGCCGACGATACGGTCTACAACTCCGAGTCACCTAATGAAGCGTCGGAAAAAGTAAACCATTATTTAATAAGATTTCACGCCTGGGCCAAGCGCTGGAATATTATGATCAACTCCGCCAAGTCCAGTAACTGCACTTTCACCTTAAGAAAAGGTGTCTGTCCTGTTATAAGATCATTCCACAAACGGAGTAAATTCAGTATTTAGGTCTGATCCTGGATAACCGGCTCACATGGCGAGCACATATTAAAATTGTCACTGTGCAATGCTAGCAAAAAATGAAGAAGTTAGACTGGCTCCTCCGGCTCTCAAACAAGCTGTCACTAGGCAATACCATCAAATAGGGTCACCAATATGGCGGTATGCAATACAAATCTGGGGCACCACGGCATGTCGGAACAAGGCACTCAGAAGAATCACGGATACCACGTGGTTTGTCAGAAACACCACGCTGCACAATGATCTAAAAATCCCAACAGTGTTAGAGACAATGCAGGTCTATAGCAGTCGGCACTTAACAAAACTCCAGACTCACCCTAACCCATTGGCTTCTGCATTGTTCTGAAGCCCAACTATTGTATAAGGCGGAGATTAAAAAGACTCCTTCCACATGATCTCCCACTAAGAAGAATCTAATAATTATAATTAACATTAAAATAATATAAATTAAAAAAAAAAAAAAAACATTTTTCGTTGTGCCAGAGAGTTCAAGTTGGTTAAATCATTACGCATGAATGCTGTATTGTTATAATTGTTATATCAATTGAAGTTGTGACTGTTTAGCTGATGATGTACGTAAAATACGCTTGTACTATTTTGATATATGACTGTTTACATGAATTACTTTTACGATTTTTGAGTTGTAACACTTTTGAAAAAAACAAAAACTTTATTATTTCTATTATTGATTTGCGAAAACACATAATACTTGTACTTTAACATAACTAAAGTTACAGCAATTTTCCTTATGTAAAACTTTTTTATACTCTTCACGTTAGTGAATAGTATTATATATATTATGAAGTTTGTAACACACAGAAGGAGACTTCGCAGACCACATAAAGTATATATATTTGTGATCAGCACGATGAGAAGAGTTGATTTAGCCACGTCCGTCTGTCCGTCGGTCCATCTGTCCGCACTCCTAGTCCTTCAGTTTTTGAGCTAGAGAACTAAAATTTTGTACATAAATTTCTTTTTCCCAAACACCGATCAAGTTCGTAAATCAGCCGAATCGGACCACTAGGGGGTACCTCCAATAAAAACCCCCTTTTAAGTTAATGTTCTTATTAGAAAAAGTTTTTTGTTTTTTGACGTATCGAACTAAAATTTGAACATATCTGGTCCATATCCACCAACCATATAAATTTCATGATCCTAGGGTTACCAGGAGGAGTACCTCTCATACAAACCTCCTTTTAAATTAAAGTTCTTATTAGAACACCTTTTTTGTTTCTTATCTTATTGAACTGAATTTGGACATTATAAGTCTTTGACCCATATTTACAAACCATGAAAATTTAAAGACCCTCGAACTACTAGGAGGGGTAACCGGGATCCAAATGAAAGTTCTTATTAGAAAAACTATATTGTTTTTTGTACTATCGACTTAAAATAAATTGGACACTATAAGTGGCTGATCCATAGCCATCAACCTTATAAATTTCAAGACCCTCGGACCACTAGCTCGGGCGTGAAGATTATTACAACTTCGGCAAACAAAGTTAGTCTTTTTTTTTTAATTTTTTTTATCTAACTTTACACATTAAACTTTGGCTTTGTTGGATCTAATCTTCGAGGCAAACATAACAATCATTCAGCTGTAAGTCCAGAAATCAAAGACAGCGTAAGGGAGTTTATCAAAGTCATACCTTGATTAGAGTCACACTATTTGAGTTAGCAAACGTCACGTAAATTTAAAGAAGGTGGTAAAAATCTACCGGCGCCACTATAAGGCACTAAATTAGGAGGAGAACTTACCTTATGCACAGCAAACCATGTTCAGAAGAATATTTCATGAAGAATTTAATATATCTTTTTTCATTGCGAAAAAAGATCAATGCGATTTATGCGAATCGTACAGGAACGCTAATGACGTGGAAAAGTTGTCTGTGTATGAGGCTTATTACGAGTATGTTCATCAGGAAGAAAAAAGATCTTGATAAGCAAAAATCAAATGTAAAATTAACTGCTATATTTCTACCATAAGTGATTTTTTTGCGAAAAACGTAGTGTGTTACTTTTGGACAGAACTGGAGGTAATCGAAGATCATTCGAAATTGGAAGCTGCACACTGCAATATATTGAAAAAAAATATAGCAAAAAACAAAAATATAGCAATCCCGAAAATGTAGACAATATCTTTTATTCAGATAACTGCGCTAGTCAACAGAAAAACAAACTAATACTTTCTAAGTATTATTATGCAGTCCAAAATTACAAACTACGAAGCATAACGCATAAATTCTTAGTCCAGGGACATTCTCAAAGAGTATTACAACTTCGGCATAGCCAAAGTTAGTCTTTTACGGAACCCTACCGTACAAATAGGGAGCTAACGGAACCCTATTACTAAGCTTACGATGTCTGTCCGTCCGTCTCCTGTTCTATCTCATGAACCGTAATAGGCAGAGAGTTTCATAGAGTGTGTAATTCACTTGTGTGTAGAACGACAAATACTAAAAATACACATTTTAGAAGCATTGTTCTTTAATTTAACTTTTTGTTTAACAATTTTTTTTTTGTAGTATACTTTTAAGCTGTAATTGTAGTGTACTTTCAGGCTGTTAAATATCCACATAATTTAATATTTTAAACAAAAAATCTTGTACGATGGTACGGAACCGTGTGCGAGTCCGACTCACACTTGGCTGATTTTTTATATTTTGTTATTGTCATTGGGCTGTAGATCTATGAAAAACATATTCATGATTGAGGATTCGTATTAATACGACTTTTAACGTTTGAAATTTGTCTGACTGTATGACCTTGATTAACTAGCTTTTCTTTGATTTCAGCGATAGGAGTTCAGTGTGGTAAATTTTGTATGACTACTATACATACTCTAAAAGGTCTCCCTTTTTTTAATTTGAACATTTTCCTACACGAATCAGTTGAATGGCGTTTGGTAAAAAGAAACCGATAGCTCTCTAGCTCAAAAACTGAAGGACTAATAGTGCGAACAGACGGACCGACGGACATGGCTTAATCAACTCTTCTCATCGAGCTGATCACAAATACTCGTATATATACTTTATGTGGTCTGCGATGTCTCCTTCTGTGTGTTACAAACTTCATGACAAACTTATAATACTATTAACTAACGTGAAGAGTATAAAAAGAATTATTTCCTTTCCTCATGGGAAAGTTATTTTAATAAAATTTTAAAGAGTATCGTATAGTCAATCTGGGACGATCGATTTTATGGGGCGAAGAGAAGAAGATTATATTATTTCTGCCAATCGGGACGATTGGTTTTAAAGGGGGAAGAGTTAACATAATTGATAATATGAGAAGAATTTTTCGCAATACTGTAGGAAGGCGTTAAAGTCAGAATGGTACGGTATAGGGACAGTTTTAGCAGGCGTCAACTAAGTATAACGCTAATCGAACATTAAACATGTTTAATTGATTTGCTAAGCGTTAACACCCACTTCAAGTGATCACTTGCGTGTCGCTTTAATATAATGGGGACTGCACACCTTGCGACCGCGTCGTACAACGTCATGGAATGAAATGTAATGGAACACGGCTTGTTGGCAGGCGAAGCGTGTGCGGGGAAGAGAAATGCTGGTTGGATGGTCGGTTGCAAGAAAGATCAACAAATTTTGAGTTTTGTCGAAGTTGGTTCGACGGTTGGTTCTTCGGTTGCATAGCAAGTTGAAGGCAAGTTATACAACCTCATACTAATCATACTAAATTTCATTCTCTTTTGAACGTCGAAGTGAGCGATTCGTGTTGAAAATTTTCTTTTTAAATTTTTTTTTTAATGGAACTCTTGCAAATAAAAACAAATAACCCGCAAACAGGAAAAAATGGAAGATACCGAGGAAATGCAAGCATTTATTGATGCATACAAAAGCATGCCGGCACTGTGGAACTCTAAATTAGAGTCCTACAAAAACAAAATGATGCGGCATACTAGTTATGAGAAACTTCTCATCGAGTATAAAAAAGTAAAGAGTACTGCGACATTGGAAGATAAAAAAAAAAAAATTGTAAATATGCGTACTTGTTATCTTCGAGAATTAAATAAGAAAGCCTAAGTGAAAGATCTGGTGCCGGTGCAGACGAAACATACGACTCCAATTTTTGGTACTTTGACCATTTCGAGTTCCTGCATGATTTGGAAATGCAGTTACCTGATCGTTCTAACATCAGTTCCGATGGTGATAAAGCAAAAATGTATGTCTCTTTTGTAGCCATTTCCTTGACCACATCTTTTTTTTACAATTCTTTCTTCTTCTTCTTCAATTTCACAAATTTCGTCAATTAAAAACGTCGCGACGATTTTTGAATTCATTTTGTTGTACTATCCGCTCAAGCGGAAAAATACCAGACAAAATGAAATTGTATGTAACGGTTGTTACGTGTGCAGCAAACGACCAACCATTGTACGACGCGGTCGCAAGGTGTGCAGGCCCCATAATGGCATTTCCATTCACCTATTAATTTTAAATGGATTTTATATTTTGTTTGTTTCTTTAATAATTATCTCTGCTATATGTTAACAAATTTTTTTTACCGCTTCAGTTCTAGCAAAAGTGATTTTGATTTCAGCAAAAGAGTCATAATTAAAAATATTGTGTTTAAATGTGGTATATAAAAAAAAAAAAGAATTACGTGTGCTCAAATCGGCAATACTACGGTTTCCGGGTCGCAAAATTTGTCGATATCTCGCTTAGTTTTCGAGATATTGAGTTTTAAAGATACGAAAAAAAAGGTCTTTAAATGAAAGAATTAGTGAAAATAAGACGAAAATATAAAAAAATAAGAATTATTTTTACAAAAAGAGACTTACCCGAATAATAAACTTCAAAATAAATCAGTTGGATGAACGAGACAACAAATCACACAAGTGAAGACGCTTACGTATCACATAATAAGACCTGTTTAACATAATGTTATTTTGCGGCATAATTCTCTCATCACATGAACGCAATCCCCCCCAAAAAAAAGGTAAGTGATGCATTTCCCTTCTTACAATTTATTTTCCTGTAAATCAACTGTTCCTTCTTCATTGAAATATTTCGAGAAATTGCCTTGCCTCACTGCCTCAGCTGGTCCCTTCCGATTATTTGTTCTGTTTTCTGTGTTGCTGAGACTAATGATCCAGGTTGGTGGAGACTAATGATTGAGAATCTACTGGTAGGTATTTATTATAAATTAAAAAGTTATGAAGAACGCAACAAGTTTTTGTAATAAGTTCGACTTTGCAGTCTTCGACTAAACTTCGAAGTGATCAGTCTTAACTAAGCGCATAATCCTAGGCGAAATCGTAAACAAACAAGACCAAAAAAGAACTTGAAAAAAAAAAACAAACAACAACAACATTAACTGCTATCGCTTTGATCAGCAATATAATCAAGTGCTTTTTTTATTTTTTTTATTTTTTTTATTTTTTATTTTAATTTTCTTGATAGGCAAGTGGAAAAAATCTTTACAGAGATGGGTGATCCGCCGGGTCGCCATATAGTGGATACCACTAATAATATGGACATAGACAAGCAATCAACTAAACCTAAATCAAAAGTAAATGCAATTGGTACACTTGGTCCAAAATACCTAACAATATCCCGAGTCAACAATACCCAAAGCCTTTCAAATGTTTCACCCTTCCTGATTAAAAAGGTGATTGACTACACGTGCGATGGTGAAGTCGAGTTCTGTAAAAAAACCAGAGTAGGTAACTTACTTGTAAAAACTGAGAATCGCCAACAAGCGAAGAAACTTCTTTCACTAAAATCTTTTTCAAATGAAATCAGCGTCAGTGTTGAAATACATACCTCACTCAATCACACTAAGGGAGTCATTTACTCCAACGATCTCCGGGGCATCACAGAAGATGACATTCAAAAAGAGATGATAGGTTATGAAAAAACATCTGTCCGCCCGTATATCCCCTTACCAATCAAGTGTAATAATTACCTTCGCTACGGACACATACATAAGGTATGCCGTAACCAAAAAACTTGCATAAATTGCGGTGAACATGAACACATAAACACTGAAGAAAATGAGAAATGTAGTAATGATATTAATTGCGTTAATTGCTGCGAGAATAAACTTGTTAGCAACACTCACAATACAATGAACAAAAAATGTCCTATATTTATAAAGCAACAAGAACTGCAAGCCATTAAAACATTAAATAAAGTAGACAACAAAAAAGCTGTCGAAATACATCGGGAAAGACACCACCACGATGGAAGCTTGTATTCTGAGGTCACAAAACAAACCAGCACCCTAAATACAGTAAATAATGTTACCCCCACTTTGGACACCGTAAACGAAACTGATGCACCAGGATCATCAACCAATCAACCAAAGGAGCAGCGGAACCAAATCTCCTATTCGGACCTGGAGTATAGAGATGACGCTTCGCCTGCGCCCAACACCACTTAAGCCAAGCCTACTACCATTCATCTTCTTCAAAAAAAAAAAAAAAAATTAATCTACTCATAACCCGAGACTTGGTCTCCGGGAGGTTGTGCGTGATGCTGTACTGCATAACAGGGCAGCAATTCGCACAATCCCTTGGAGACCATGCTCCCATTCGGGTACACAATAAAATCACTGTAGTTAAATAGTGTGAATTGTTCACACATACATTTTAAAATAGAATAGAAAATGTGCACCTACATATTTTTGAAATGACTCTTACAATTATCCAATGGAATATTCGTGGATACTTAAACAACTACATTGAGTTACTAATCATTATTAACCAATACCATCCTCGATATCATAGCATTACAAGAAACCCACATCCACAATATAAAAAATATACCTATACCCATTAACTTCTCCTTACACTCTAATAACTACTCACCTTATTTTGGCGGTACTGCTATTTTGATTCATAACTCAATACAATCTAAAGAAATTCACCTACCCGGCGATTTGGATGCGACAGCACTTGAATTAGAATCAACTAAGAAACTGAAAATAATTTCGGCTTACATATCACCAAATCAAAGTTTTAGTGAGACCAATCTACATAACGTCCTTAATCATGATTCGAACTTACTTCTTTTAGGTGACTTTAATAGCTGGGAAACTCTGTGGGGTTCATCCAAAAACAACTTAAGAGGCAACATACTTACGAAATTCTTAAATAATACTAACCTGATTATATTAAATGACAAATCTCCCACACACTTTTCAACTCACAATACATTTACCCATATTGATCTATCACTTTGCTCTCCAATACTATCTAACTTTGGCACCTGGCAAATTTTAGACGACCTCCATGGAAGTGATCATTTTCCAAATCCTTATTACATTATTCAAAAGTAACAAGCAATATATAACACAAAATAAAGCTATATTTAAAATTGATTCAGCGGATTGGAAGTCATTTGAAATGGAAACTAGTTATTTTGATAAAACAATTCCCTCCTCTAACAATATTAATAAAGAAACAGCTTGTCTTAACAAAATAATACTTCAAAGTGCACACATCACCATCCCACAATCATCAGTAAACAAACACCCCAAGAATGTTCCTTGGTGGAACCAAAAATTGCAAATCCTTAATAACGAAAAGAAATAAGCCTGGAAACAACTGAAACAATATATCTCAACCACAAACATTATAAAATTTCGTAAAGCAGTAACAAGGTTCAAAAGAGAACAAAAATTAGCCAAAAAAGAAGTACTCCTTCACCTCAGAAATTCAACCTCAAACTAATACTAAAAAAATTTGGTCTAATATAAGACGATTTTGTGGTCTCAATAATATGAAACATATGCACTCTATTAATCACCCCGTTACTTCACTTCCAATGTCTGACAATATTTCCATTGCCAATGCTTTCGCAGATTTCTGGTCCAGGCAATCCGAGGACACAAATTTCTTACAATCAAATATACAGTTTCAACATACCCTAGCACCTCACCATCTCAAACTGCCCAACAAATTGAATATGATATAACACTAATTGAACTTCACTCCGCCCTTTCCAACCTTAAAGGTAAGACACCCGGTATCGATCGTATTTCATATCCTATGACTGCAAATTCATCCTCCACAGTTAAAAATAGAATTTTAAAACATTACAACAATATACTCAATAATTACATACCCCAAACATACAAAATTAGTCTTGTTATACCAATAGTCAAACCTGTTCCCAACAAAACGTCTGTAAACTCATATAGACAGATTTCCCTTAACTGTTGTTTTGCTAAAGTTCTTGACAAAATTGTAGCCAAAAGGTTATGGTGGTTTGTTACCTTTAACAAATACTTACACATAAATCATCCAGAATGGAAGGTTGGGCCAAATATTATGAATTACGTAATTAATTTTATGTATAAACGAAAAATAAAAGTTCGTGTCTCAAACAACATATCCGATACCTTTCCATTACACAACGGTATTCCCCAAGGATCACCTATATCTGTGATACTCTTCTTAATAGAATACAATAAACTTGCAAACCTAATCACAATTCACAGGAACCTAACCTTTACTTCTTATGCTGATGATTTTTACATAATTGTCAAATTCAACAAAAATCAAAGACACGTAACTAAAAACCTTAATGATCTCATTACTAAAATTCACCAGTGATGCTCCTTTTCAGGCTCATCATTGTCAATTGACAAATGCAAACAGTTACACATATGCCGAAAACATAATTGCCATTGCACGATCTCTATAGGAAACTTAATCATACCCACTTTAGACAGCATGAAAATACTGGGACTGACCTTTGACTCAAGATACATATGGAACAAACACATAGACGAACTTACCAACTCTCTTACTTAAAAACTTAACATCATAAAATGTCTTTTGAGCAATAGATTTAACTGCAACACGTACACTCTCCTAATGGTAACAAAAGCAATACTTGTTTCTAAAATTGATTATGGGCTGATTCTCTACGGAAATGCACCTAAAACATCATTGAAAAAAATCCAAACTATCCTAAATTGTGGTGCAAGGACAGCTTTGGGAGCATTTAGGACAACTTCTGTCGCCAACATTTTAATGGAAGCTAACATTAACTCTGTGTCCGATAAACGTGATTTTTTGCTATCTAAGTTAATACAAAATTTATATATCTCTGTCAATTCACCCCTACATACTATTTATCTTAGAATCTTAGAAATAAACAAAACTTTAAAAATAAAATTCCCTCAGCTATAATTAAGTCAATACAAATCTGCACTAAAAACGATTTACATTATTTACCAATCCCTGAATTAAAAACCAAAAAACCCTTTCGGAAATTCCCAACCATTGCAGTAAACACTGAACTTTCCAAACTACACAACTTTTTCTCTTTATAAAAAACAAGTATAAAAACCATAAATTCCTTTATACAGACGAGTCAAAAACATCACACGCTACATCATTTACAATTACAACTGAAAGCAACACCTTAAAAGTTGGCTTATTACAAAACTTCTCTTCTATTTATACTGCCGAAATAATTGCCATTTACCAAGCAATAGAAATGATTAAAAACAGCACCGGGAGGTACGTCATCTGTACCGATTCATTATCCTCTCTTCAAGCTTTAAGCAATATTGAAAACCATAATTATTATGAATCTATCATCAGAGCACAACTAATGCAACTATACCCTAAAATTACTCTACTTTGGATTCCAGGTCACAATAGTATTAAAGGAAATGTTCTGGCTTACCTGCAAGTCAAATCAGTTTTCAATATGCCTCTCATGTATACACACAATGCTAACATGTCTGATATTAACAAGCACCTCAAAACAAATCTACTCAAGTCAAAGCTTATCCAGCTAGAAAAAACATCAAACTGGTACCAATTCATTAACCCAAATAAAATATCAGCTGAAAAGTTTACCAAAAATCTTGACCAAGGTACCATGCCAAGAATTGACCAATCTGAAATAATTAAATTACTACTCGGTCATACAAGAATCACACATCAGCATTATATTGCCAAAACAATACAATTTTAACAATAGAATACCTTCTTAAAGACTGTTCATCTTCACTATTAACTAGCCTAAGGTCCAAAATCTTCTCAAACATTAACCCTCTTACGTTATTAACTAACCCATCAAAAGCAGATATTGACATAATAATAGAATACCTAAAAGAAGACAATCTCTTGCATCTTATTTGATATACATATAACATAATCCGTAATCCAAGACCTCTTACTACTTACTAAATGTATATAAAAAAAAAAAAAAAATTAATTATTCCTCATTACGTTTATACATTATATCCTATTAAGACCTTTTGTCATAACTAGATTTAATTCACTGGTTCTTCACTAGCCAGTGCTATTTATTTTTTTTTTTAAGCTAGCTTTTAGTTTTAACTATCTTCTAGCTGTATATAATAATAATAATCAGTAGAAGTTGAGCATTCAAACAGCCAAGACGTGTTTACCGCTCAAATATATGCGTGTATTTAACTTTTTAAGTTTTTCTAAACGTTGTTTTTTATTTTTAAAATAAATATACAATAATTCAAGACGAAAGTGAAAACTATAGTGCTAATATGAGCTCTGCTCATCAAAATAGCCAAAAGCCACCATCAAAGACAACGAGAAACGCTTATTTCTCGTTCGTCTCAACTTGAACAGAGAAACAAAAATAATGTTCCCCTTCTAAGCACAAACTCGCATGAGCTTAGACCTACATCTTGCTCTCCCGCTCAGCAACAGCTAACTCAGCATCAACAACAATGCACTCAGCAACTGCAACGATCGTTTCGTCGCATGCAGTTACTGCAACAACAACTAGCACCACTACACAAAATCGCAACAACAACTACAATTCGCCCAATCAGGATTTTATCGCGTCATCTGTCACATCAGCGACAGTTACGCCCACAACAAAAATACTAAAGCAAGTACAAAGCGTAGCGGTAAAAGGAACCGAAAAACGCAATCACCGGACAAACTGACAGAACAAACGCAAAACAACACCAAAAAGCAACAAAGCAAATTACATAAAACGGCACAGACTACAGTACAAGAACACTGCTCAAACAAAAATAAGAAGATGCGATTAAACAAAAATACAACTATTTCAAATGCTGATAGTTGCTACACCAATTATTATCGCCCACTAACAACTATCAGTGACAGTGAAACTACTGTAAATGAACAAATAATAGATCGTGAAGATGATGATTCTGTACCAACAAGAGCTGGTTTTAAAATTCTGTTATATGTAGTATATCTGGTAAACAAATCTACAACTCTTCAAAAACTGAGGAAAGACTATCCGTACATCAACCATACTAAGATTCGCTGGGAATATAAAACGAAGTCACCTAGCAAACTAACACAATGTTACAACTGTCAACTTTTTGGACACGGGTCAAACAGTTGTAATGTCGCCATATCGTGTGCTTTCTGCGCCGGCCGCCATAAGACGTCATTGTGCCCAGACACAGGAATACTTCGTTGTGCAAACTGCAGAGGTGGTCACCCTTCTACCGACGCTGCCTGCCCTTGCCGTGCTTCGTATATTGCTTTGATTCAAAAGAGATCGCCAAACCCCAAACAATACTTAAACCACAACAACCCAGCTCAATTCAACGGTAGTTACCAGCACAATAATTACAGAACTAGCGCTGCTCCTAATACTACAACAAATACTCCAGTTATGCAAAGTAAATTGCCTGCTCTAAGCTATAGGAACGCTCTCGTCGGCTCCCAAGAAAGAGTACCACCCACATACATGAAGACGACAATAGAGTCAGCTGATAAATCGAACGCCGATCTATTTTCGTTTGAAGAAATAACCTCTATTACGTTAGAGCTTATGGACAAACTCCAAAGATGTTCAAATAAGAGTGAGCAATTTAATGTTATCACACAATTAGTACATAAATATGTCTATAGTAATAAATAATGTAGATTATATAAATATTATGGCATGGAATGCTCGTGCCGTCATTGCAAAGCGACATGAACTAGTTCATTTCCTCAGCAAAAATCAAATTCACATCTGCCTTGTTAGCGAAACATGGCTAACGCATAATAACAAATTATCCATTGCTAACTACCTTGTCTATAGAAATGATCGTGCAACTAATAAAGGCGGAGGTGTTGCTATTATTGTCCACAAGTCTATAAAGCATGAACAAATCAAAAGCTTAAACACACATTTTATTGAAAACATTGCCATACAAATATACACAGACTCCAATAAATCGATCAAAATTAATTCGGCGTACTTTCCTGGTCCTTCAGCCAAATGTTTAAACAATCATTGCAGTACTTCATTGACAACCCAGCACATTAAAAGTATGTTTAAATCTGACTTGCTTAAAATACTCGTATCTCGATTAGATGGTGACTACATAGTGGGTGGTTACTCAATTCTGGAACTGTTCCAGGGCGAACTCTTTTGGTAATACCCTTCATGAGCTCTTGTCCTTAGGGAAATTTTCCATTCTATTCCCCAAAGACTCAACCTATATCCCGGCAAGTTATAAAGGTAAACCGTCCACTCTTGATATCTTTCTTACAAATTCGCCGACAAACTTTTCTGAGCCAGTTGTCCATGCAGAGCTTTCATCTGACCATCTCCCCGTTTTATTCAAATTCAGTAAAAGAGTTAAAATTACTAAACCTGAAACATATTTGCTTTACTCAAAAGCTGATTGGAGGAAGTTTAAGCGTCTCCTTAGTGCTTCATCTCATGAAAATCTTGACTTCTTTCAGAACTCAGAATCTGATTCTGAAACTATTGACTCGATGGCTGACATACTTCAAATAGATATAATAAATGCAATTAAACAGTCAGTATCTGCAAAGCTAGTTAAGCCAATAGTCGGTAAACTTCCGCCATCCATTAAAAACATCATTACTCTAAGAAACACAACCATAAGGAAATTGATTAGAACCAGGCAACCCATCTTTAAAGCCAGAGTAAATTTATTAAATTATGAAATTCGGAAGAAGCTATTTGAACTAAATAATGTCTCTTAGAATCATAAATAGTCTAAATTATCCAAAAGTACCAAACCCTTTTGGAAACTCACAAAAGTCATTAAAACCAAACAATTTATTTCAAGTTTCAGCTTCAATGACAGTGTTTACAATACTAGATTAGAAAAGGCTAACTTACTAGCCGACATAATTGAGTCTAAACACCATCAAACTGAGACCTACTCTGACTCGACCACATCTGAAATTGTACGAAATTCTCTTTGTGACCTCATTGACCCGTTAGTGCATTCATCTAGCCCTGAAATCACATCTGAGGAAGTTCAGGTTATCATAAAATCACTTAAAAATAAGAAATCTCCGGGTATCGACCAAATTCCTAATATCTGCCTTAAACAAATACCTTATGAGACTCTAGCTTTCTTCACAAAAATTTTAAATCATTGTGTTAAAATTGGATATTTTCCGTTCAAATGGAAAATCGCTAAAATCATCCCTATTCCAAAGCTAGGAAAACCTCCCGATTCTCTAGATAGTTACTGGCCAATAAGCTTACTATGCAGCATCTCCAAAATCCTCGAACGTCTAATTAAGATCAGGTTAACCTTACACCTAGAAAAAAATTCTATTTTACCAACGGTTCAATTCGGATTTCGATCTTTTCTTAACTGTATTCACCCCCTTGACCAAATCTCTAAATGTGTCAAGGAGATCTTGGCTCTTAAAAAGTCAGTTGGCATGGTAACACTCGACATAGAAGCCGCTTTCGATACAGTTTGGCATAATGGCCTGATTTTTAAATTAATATCTTGTAATACTCCATTACTAAATTAATACAAAGCTTTCTAGCTGATAGGTACTTTTACGTTAGTCTAAACGGAACTGACTCCAGTAGGAAGCTATTAAGCGCTGGTGTCCCTCAGGGTTCTGTGCTCGGACCCATCCTTTATAATATTTACACTTACGACATCCCTTTGTTTGTAAGCTTATTTTTGCGGATGACACAGCTCTCTATAGTATTGGTAACACATGCACAGATATACAAAATGAGCTACAAAGCTCATTAGACTCCCTGTCATCTTATTTCTATCAATGGAAAATTAAAGTAAATAAAGATAAAATTAAAGCGATTTATTTCACAATGAAAAGAAAGCCAGTCTTTTTGCCAAGCGTAGAGCTTCAACTTAATAACTCTAACATTAAATGGGAAAATTCAGTTAAGTATCTGGGTGTTATTCTAGATAAAAAACTTCTATTCAGTGAGCATATCAGTAAAACCCTAGACAAAATATATAAGACGGTACGTATCTTATACGCGTTTATCAACCGCAGATCAAAACTCTCGATCCAAAATAAACTAACCATCTACAAATCGATACTTTTACTTATTATGTTATATGGGTCTGAAATATGGGGTGTCTGTGCGAAGACTCATATAAGAAAATTGCAGACTGTCCAAAACAAAATTTTGAAAATGATATTTGACCTACCATACTTCTATGTAACAAATCTTTTGCATATAAAAGCAAATGTTGAAACGACTGATGAGCTCATCTCTCGTGCTACAATTAAATTTAGGCAAAAAACATCTAATATTATACAGCTACGTGCTGGCAGGTACTTCCCCTCCTAGGTTTCGACTAGCTTTCATGAAGTACCAGCATTCCTTTAGATATCGATACCATACGCAGTACATTTGTCGGAATCAGCCGCATCGGACCACTAGGGGGTACCCCCCATACAAACCGGGATCCAAATGAAAGTTCTTATTTGAAAACTTGTTTGGATTTCATACCATCTACTTGAAATATGAACACTTTAAGCTTCTGACCGATATCCACCAACTATATATATTTCAAGATCCTCGGACCACTAGGGGTGGTACCCTCCATACAAACCGGGATCCAAGTGACAGTTCTAATTAGATTTTTTTTTTTTGTTTTTTGTACTATGGAACTAAAATTTGGCCAATATAAGTGCATGATCTATATCCATTAACCAAATAAATTTCAAGACCCTCGGACCACTAGAAGGGGTGTGAAGAGTATTACAACTTCGGCATAGCCAAAGTTAGTTTGTTACGTGCGTGAAATTGTAGAAACGACATGGAATATTTTAACACAAGGACATTAAAGAAGGATCCGCGGAATTATTCAAAGAAAGCTTCCGAATGGGCAGAGCCGCATTTAATATTCTGGTGGAGCGACTGGCTATTGCATTGTATAATGGTTAGCGTTATTAAGTAAAATCTCCCATATAAATTGTATTTAAAAGGTTTGATAGGCAATTGAAAACAACTAATTTTTTATGACTACGATAGCCCCATGCCAACTATTCTAGTGGAGTCCGTTATCAGTACAATGGACAAGATCGGATTCACAGTTGTCGCAATTGTGTACGACATGGGTGGGGTAAATCGTGGTCTTATGACTGCACTTCAAGTTACCGAGGGAAAACTCTGGTAAATATATAAATATTAATAAAATTAATAGGAAACAAGCATAAGCTGCCATTAAATAGATTCTCCTTCGAAGACAACAACATATACGTTTTTGCGGAAGTACCCCATTTGCAGGGGCGGCCTTAGCCTTTGCGAGGCTCTGTGCGGGTAGATCTTTGCGAGGCCCTTGTATTTATGGAATTAGTTTTAAAGATGATATTTGACGAGAAATACAAAGTTATTAATAAATAAATGTAGAGTTTTAAAATGTTGTATTGGAAATTAACAATAATTAATAAACACAAAGATAACAAGTTATTATTATTTTTATTATTCAGAGATTCAGAAATTATGTTTGCGGTTTTTTCCAAGAATAAAATCATTAATTAAATCATAATAATTTAACGAATAAGCTAAGTCATTTTCAATTGAAATAATAACAAGTGCTGAGAGCCGCTCTTGTGTCATAGTATTCCGCAGATATGTTTTAATAACCAAGAAAAAACGAATCTTGCACCAACCTACACCATTGCATCAATTGCAGAGAACCAACTACCACCACAATCCTCGAGACCGGGATTTCCCAACCTACTTAAAGCAAAAAGAGATACAAGCCATCAGAGTCATTGAAAAAACTGACATTAAAACTGCGCATAAGATCTATAATGATCGCCACTAACAAAGTATGTCATCCTTCTCTGCTGCCGCTCGCTCGTTTACTTCAAATCCCAACAACAATAATAGCTCAAACCAACGCCAAACAACAAACTACGCTGACATGGATACACTTGCACCCACAAACAATATTAGTGAGCCTCATCACACGGATCCTGCCAAAGATGTAACTCTGGACTCAACATTGATAGATGACACCAAAATTTTAGTCTTTGCATTGAGAAATAACTCACTAAAAAGACCTCCTCTGCAAGCAGATCTAGCCATAAGCAAACAAAATCCAAAAAAACGTTAGGAAGACTTAACATAACTTAATCTAATTTCTCAGACTAGGCTGCGTCACACTGGACTTATCCCCGCATTTTGTAGGAACTAGATACTGCAGCAAAAGTATCTTCTTAACAATATGTCAAGTACATAGTAATGTGTGACGCATCCCAGTCAATTGATTCCCTCACTACGTTGAGTTTTGGGCGTGAATTTCCATTTGCTGTCATGCCCAACATCTCAGCGCCAGTAATTGATCAAACCCAACTAATAACTTACATTCTCCATACCCCCTTTCTTTTTATCAATTTCATGGTTTTGAAGGTTTTATATTGAAATTGCAATGGTTATTTTAATAACTATCAATTACAAATCCTGATTAAAAAGTACAACCCAAAAATCCATTTTAAAATTCCGGCAAATATCCCAACACCTATCAACTATAAAATTTACGCTCATAGCTCCTCATCCGGGTTATCAGGTGGCGTCGCTATCCTCATCCATGACTCTCTACAACACAAACAATTTAGCCTGTAATGTAATTTCCTCATACATTCCTCCTAATAAACCATTCTCTATTAACAACCTACGTAATGTATATAATAACCTCACACTCCCTACCATAATCTCAGGAGATTTTAACAGCTGGTACTCCTTATGGGATTCACCTACAAACAACCGTAGAGGCAATATAATCTTCAAATTTTTAGCCCAATCACCTTTCTCTATCTTAAACGACGGATCACCCACACATTCAGCACTCACCACACATTTACCCACATAGATCTTACCTTAGTCACATCATCCCTTGCATTAGATACAACCTGGCAGATAGAATCTGACAGATTTTGCAGCGACCACTTCCAAAATTCATCAAACTTTCTGAAACCTTTCCCCAACCTCTTTCTATTACTCCAAAATTTAAAACCGAAAACGCAATAAAACGCCTCACACATCTTTCACCTTCAACGCCCTGTGAGCAACATTTTAAACAGAGAATCTTCAAATATCATAAAAATCATCCATGAAAGCTCAAACGTCTCAATTCCCCAAACTGCATTTGTCCCCCACCATAAACGCCTAGTCTCTTGGTGGAATACAAACCTCCAAAGACTAAAACGGGTGAAAAATCAACATTGGTATGCCCTCAGACATAATATTTGCACAGAGAATATTTTAAAATACAAAAAACCAACGCACTCTATAAGTCGGAAGTAAAAATAGCTAAACGCCTCTCATTAGAATCATACACATCAGCAATTAACCCAAATACGTCTACTGACGCTAGACTTTCTGATCACGTCAGCCTTTTCCTCCAGAAATTATCTTTCTATAATTTCACTGGACTAAACAAAAGCCTTTGACAAAATAGGAATTCACTCCGTCATAGACGAGTTACATTCCTGGAAAATTGGCCCCAAAATCATTAATTATATCACTAGTTTCATGACTAATAGAAAAATAGTTGTATACGCCAACAATAATTTTTCCTCAGTTCTCCCACAACATAACGGCATCCCCCAAGGCTCCCCTCTATCGGTCATCTTATTCCTTATCGCATACAACAAACTAAATAAAATAATTCTCAAACACAAACAGTTTGATTTCTACGCCTACGCTGATGATTACCTCATTATTAAAAAAATAAGCAAGAGGTCCTCAATAGACATAAATCTCTTAATAACAGATATCCTCTCCTGGTGTGATTATTCTGATGCAATACTTTCCGTTTCAAAATGCAAGCATTTACATACGAGTATCTGTAGAAAGCATCACTGCCATAGCACAATCTCTCCTACGCTTGCTCCGATTTCAGACGTAAAAACCCTAAAAATCCTTGGAATCACCTTCAATCAAAGATACAATTGGCACGATGACATTTTGAACCTTTTAATCTCCCTTAATGTTTAATCTGAAACATTATAAAATGTCTGTCAAACAACAAATTCAATTGCAACCAACTATCTATTATATCTTTCATAAACCTTATGATTATGTCAAAAATAGATTAAGGCCTATACCTGTACGGAATCTCATCAATCTCTTTGTTAAACAAAGTCAAAGTCATTTACCATTCAGCTATTAGATTTGCCCTAGGACATGCTATTCGAAAACCAAATAATGCCAATTGAACTTAGAATAAAATTCGTTACTACTATGCTTATAAAACCAATATTCCTCTCAAACTCACCTTTAGCAATACCCATCAAAAAGATTTCAAATTCAAAAAAACCAATACCTAAAATTCCATCTGCCATACATCTTTCCTTGCAACTTACCAAAAATCTAGGACTCTCAACTAAACCACTACCCTCCATCGTAATCCCAAATCAACTCTGTACGCTCAACCTTCCCTCCCTGAATACTGACCTTCACAAACTTCCAAAATTTTCCACTCCACCGGTTATCTACCAACAAGAATTCCTGCTCCTCAAACAATCTTTACATTTCTATAAATTCATATATACAGACGGTTTCAAATCGGATTGCGGCTCATCATTCAGTATTGTAAAAAAAGGTGTAAATAAGAAATTTCTCCTACCTCACTACAGCTCAACTTTTCCAACCGAAATCATCGCCATCCATTATACTCGTACAGTACAGAGGGCTGTAGCAGCGCAAACCTGCTTCGCCATTTGCACCGACTCTCTTTCTTCAATGCAATCTATAGCCAACACTTCCAATCAATCATATAACCCACTAAACATCAGACAGTCAATTGTAAGAAACTCACCAAGAATTAAAATTATTTGGATCCCTGGTTATTGCAACATTGCCGGCAATGAAGAAGCCGACAAAGCTGCAGAAGACTCATTTAAATTCTCACTCATCTATCACGAAAACAAAATAACTCATATCACAAAATATCGTAAATCAAAACACATTATAAAAAAGAACAAATCCTACTTTTTGCGTTCACGAATACTCACTACAAATTACACAATACACTCAAACTCCATTCACGACTACGGTCGGCAACAACCTATACACCACCGAGTCTTATCTAAAATCATTCGGCTTCGTCTTGGCCATACAAACCTCACCCACTCCCACTTCTTCGAACGCTCCTCCGATATATGTAAATTCCGTAAATCAAACACACCTATATCAGTAAAACATATCTTCTCAAATTGCCCACTCTTCCAGACTGCCAGAATTAATTCTCTCTCCCACATTGACCCTCTGACAATCCTCTTTAACCCTTCCAAAGAAAATTTTCCCAAACTCATTAAGTTCCTCAAATCAAGTTACCTTCTTAACCAATTTTAAATAAATAAAAAAAAAGAATAAAAAAATATTAATAAATATTAAATAAGCTTAAGGCCTCGTAGCTATTGCTTTATTTTTTAGTTTATTTATAATTTTACATTGCTTCTAAGCTGTATATAAATAAATAAAATAAATTATTAATTGTAGGAATTCTACAAAATAACAATGCAATGAAGCTCTTATACAGTTATCTGCAAGAAAAAAATGGCTTGAAATATATATTGACATATCGGCTAAATCAAGATGTCCTGAAAAACTTCTTCGGCCTTGTGAAAAGTAAAGGTGGACTCCATGATCATACTGATCGCACAAGAATTCAAATATAGAGGAATCACCTTCTTGGGCACAATAGTGGCATTTTATCCTTATAAGGAAACACTGTGGAAAACAGCACTGAGGACTTGTCAGTGCCATCGGTGCCTATGACAGGTTGGGGAAAAATATTCTCATTATTTTAAATTATTTATTCACATATTTAATATCAATTTAAAAAAAAAAATTAAATCAGCAAAAATGTTGACTAATAATATTAAAGGGCCGCCAGAAGTACATTCAGAGCCAGATGAAATAGACGATTTGGAGTCAGATGCCCTAGAGAATTTCGTTGGGTACATCTGCCAAAAATTGAAAGACTGCCTAGACTCAAACGATGTAAGTGTTGCTGAGCCAACTTATACTTGGGTCGATCAATTGAGTGAAGGCGGTCTTTTAAAACAGTCAATGCATATGATGCATAAAATGAATGTGATGGAGCACATATTTCGGCAATTCAACGGCGACAAACTTTTAATCGGCCAAAATTATCTACAAATGCACATTGAAGATATTTATTGAATGTCACCCCAATAAAGAAGCACTGTTCTTCAGGGCACGTGTAAGGAGACTTAATCATGAAATAGTGAATGCAAAACACAAGAAAATATGAATAAATTAAAAAAGTAATAAAACAGCAACTTTTCTATTTTTCATATGAATTTCAAATTACAGGCAGTTAAATATACACATTAAGCATCACAATTATGAATTGAATACATATACATAAATAAACAACATATGATAGTGTTGTGCAGCGTTAAAATTTAGAAGAAGAAGGGCGTAAGTATATTCTTCAGAGAGAACCACATAACTGTAAACTAGAGGCGGTACTTTGTTTTATTGTATCATGGTGAAACATCAACTTTGAGAGCGAAAATTAAAACATGAGAACGAAACACAATTTCGAAGTTCGAATTATCAAGTCTATGGTATATAGTATATGGTCTTTGCTTGCGGCAGATGTGCGCGAGTTATATTTAAATACAGAACTTTCAAAACCCGGAGCATTAAATCTACAAAGAAAATACCTTACAGTACACTTATGCTTATAAATAATTAAACAAATTACAAACACGACCATTCTAGTTACTTTCTGTTTTATTACTCCTCTTCTTTTTATACAAACATCATTCGGAATTCCTATTATCAACACAAAGTCTTTTGTCTCTGTCGAGCTTGAAACGCGGCAGCGTTAGAAGCAGCTGTGCATGGTAGTGGAAAGTTGACGGTGGAGCGAAGCGGTAACTCGCGCATGAGCCTTCAAATCTAAAAAGACTAAATTTCTAATAAAATCCTAGCTTTATTTATGCTGTTTCGCAACCTAACTCAGATCAAAACGATTAACAAATGTTCTTAAAGTAAATAATGTAAATCAATTAACAGTAGTTTATAACGGATGAGAGTTAGTCTAATTATCAAAAGTTCCTATACAAATAAGAGGACAAAAAGGAAATAATGTAAATCAATTAACAATAGTTGATAGCCGATCATAAATACTTAGTTTTGAAAATACAAAGATTATAACATAACTTATTACTGCAAACACATAGCTCATAAACAAAGTTCATAAACAAATTAGAGAACATAAGGGAGATGATATAATTTATTGTTATATACTACGATCCTTCTCATGGTATACCATGTTATGTTAACTAATAGGGTAAATACACGATCAAATTATTTGGTCAAATGCGAGTGCTTGATGAGTTGCCCACAGTAATCTGGTTACACCGGACTCAGATTCTTCACCATACTCCACACTCGCATCGATTGAAGCATATGCGTCGATCTGCAATGACCCTTTCCAGGTATTCCCTCTCCTTAGCATATTTTGAACAGTAGAAGAATACGTGCTCCACATTTTCGCTGCTACTACCACAGAAGGAACAAGCTACTCCAACTCGTATCCGTACTTGTGAAGGTACTCCCTGAAGCAGCCGTGTCCTGACAGGAATTGCGTCAGGTAAATATCAGTTTCACCATATTCTTGCTCTACCCACATTTGTACATTTCCAATCAGTCGGTGTGTTCATCTTCTCTTGGCTGATGTATCCCAGCGATTTTGCCATTCGTTTAAACTCTAAAAGGTTTTTGTAGTTGAGTCTTGCAGCTATGATCACGCCAAAGTATTTCAATGATGGTTGCGTCAAAATATTAAACCCATATATATCAAGACAGATAGTCTCAATTTTTTTCTTGCTAGTAATAAGCACCGCTTCCGTCTTTTGCCCTGCGAGCTGGAGCTTTGCCGTCATTAGCCAATTCTTGATTTTCAGTGTCGTATCTCTGCATAAGCTCTGGATTTCATGTAGTTCCTTTGATACTATGGTCACCGCTATATAATCAGCATATCCGACTACTTGCATTTTTTTTGGACGAGGGAGATGCAATATTCCATCATAGAGTACATTCCATAGGATTGGACCCAATACTGAACATTGTGGTACTCCACCAGTCACCTCATAACACTTAGGTCCTTCATCAGTATCGTAGAGCAATGTCCTGTCGGAGAGATAGCTCCTTACGATCCGCCGTAGGTACTCATGCGTATTTTTTGCCTCTAGCGCTCTCATAATATGTCGTCAAAAGTACTGACTGCGCAGTACTCTTTTGTGCCATACATCCATCTAGTTCCCTAAATAGCTCTAGATCCTATATCAGTGAGTTTTTTGATGGCATCAACGGTTCAACGCTTTTTTGAAAGCCATATTGGTTGTCGGATAGACCACAAGTTTCTCCTTCCAAGTGCTGTTCTAAACGGGCACAGATTAACCGCTCCAGAGTTTTGCCAATTGTATCGATCATGCAAAGTGGTCAATACGCACTTGGTTCACCCGCCGGTTTGTTTGGTTTCTGTCTCGTAAGCATCTTGTGAACAATTCCGAGAATGGCTTCGTGTTATGCTTTACCGCAATCTTCAGGGCTCTGTTAGGGATGCCATCTAAACCTGGTGATTTAGCATTCCCGAACCGCTCCACAACTTGTATCACTTCTGAGTCAGTTATTGATGGTATATAAATTACATCCTCAGCGAGCAGGTTTTCACCTTCCTGAATTTGTGCCGCGAAAAGCGTTTCCACCACTGGGCATGTTGGCGCTTGGTCTTTGCCACCTCTGATCTCTGTCATTACCAGCTTATAAGCCTCATCCCAAGAGTTTTCATTTACTCTGTCGCAAAGCTCTTTGAGTTCGTTGCGTTTCTTCTTGAACGCTTCATTCATGTGCATTCTCTACAGTGCCCATGCTTCTTTGGTATCGTCGCCTCGATTTGTGGCACTCACTTCTCAGTAGGTCTATTTCACTGCTCAATCAATATGCTGGCGTCCTAAGTGCATTTTGCTTTTCCATGGTCATAGCGGCATCGCAGGCTTTGCTAATACATTGGACTAATAGGTTTGCCTGCAGATGCACTTCATTAACTTTAGCTGGATTTTCATCCAGCATAAGTTTGAAGAGCTCTTCATCTAGGGTTTCAGCTTTCCACGATTTGGCTTGTACCCTTTTTTTGATTGCACTGCTTTTCTGGCTTTGCATGTGGTTACCAATATCGATCATTATAGCTACATGGTCACTATGTGTATACATGTCGCTCACCCGCCAATCCACTGATCGAACTAAGGCTCTGCTGGCAATGATGGAGCCGCGACCATTCTTTTCAAACGTGTTCCGTCCTCCTGTATCACATCATTAAGTAACGAGAAAGCTTTGAGCAGTGCATCGCCCCTCTTGTTAGTGCTCTTGCTACCCCAGTCTCCCGCTATTATATTTAACGTAGTTGTAAGTGCTTCTGTAACCAATTCATCCAGGAGTTTTTCGTATTCAGCTTGTGTTATACTATGTGAAACGTAGCAACTGTAGAAATAAATTCCACATACTTTTACTCGTGTGTAGCAGGATTTCTCTCTCAGTGGCTTGTCCTGCATCGTTTTACCTCCACAGACCCATATTGCAGGTTTTTTTGTGATATCTGAAATGCAAGTACTAGAGCCTGGGTTCTTATATTGCTTACAAATAATTGCTACGTCAGCCTTCCTTTCGTACACAGACTGACCTTTTTTCCCCGCATTTAATGCAGTATTGGCTCCTGTCTTCAGAGTTTTTGCACGATATTGCCATGTGCCCATACTCTAGACATCTGAATCACTTTTTTAGGTTTGGCTTTTCCCTAATCCTGCACAGTACCCAACCGATTTTCAGCTTTTGTGCATCTAGCAGACATCTCGCGTCTTGCACTGGCAGGTTTATCATAGCTGTTTGAGTACCTGCGTACGCAGGTTTGATGCTTATGATTGCGCTTTCACAGAACCGACTCATTTCTTTGACCTGATTGCGGATAGCTTCGACTATATCTTCTCTTATTGTGATTTCATCCATATCCCGAACTTCCACTGTTAGCTCTTGCGTTAGTGGCTTTATTTGCACCTGGTCTTCTAACACTTTGCCAATCCTTCTCTAAATTCTTTGGTGCTTCCTGTTTTGTAATCTGCTCAACTCCAACAACATCTCTCCCTTAGCGGTCTTTCTGATTCTTGTGACATTTTTGCCTAGCTCTTGGAAAGTTGCATCTTTTTTGACTACTCGTAAAAACTCGCTATAGGACAAGTCTCCCGATTTTGGAATAACTATGGCATCAGCTCTCAGCAATGGTTTGGACATTATAGTCTTCTTGATTTTACTATCTTTACTTTTAATACCGCCATCTCTTGCCTTTTCCTTTCTTGCCGCTTTAGGGGGGTTTTCTTCTTTTTCCGCTTGTCTCGTGTTAACTGTTCTCCTCTCTTCCTCATGAGATGTTTTGCTCCTTTTTGGCGAAGTCTTACGACTAATTTGTTTATCATCTCGTGGCCTTTTCGGTGTTTCTTCTACCGCCTTTTGTAACTTTTGAGCGCTTCGGATAGATTGTTTTTGTATATTACATTCTTCTTGTGCACTTGAATCTAACTTCGTAATTGTAATAAGTAGCTATCTCATAAGGTTATTGATGGAGCGCTGTGGCGGGCGCATCATATCATTTAACTTTTTCCTAAATTCCCAATTCAACCATATGATCTCGCTGAGATTGCATTGCTTTCGCCAATTGCATGCTTTCTTGTAGCGCGGTTGGTGACGATGTTGCTTGTGTATGTCTATCCGTAGATAACACTTTTACAGGCGATCTATCCAGCCGCGATGCTCTTCTAAAGGGGTTAAATTCTGCACTCGTGCTAGCACATGTAGTCTTATCTGGAACATTAACCACGTGCTCCACCATCACATCATTACAGTCGCCTGATAACGACGGCCCGGGGCCTGTTTGCACAGAGCCGCAGGTACTGGGGATCCAACCTCCTGCACCATAATTTTTGTTCCTCCTATCATTCTCTTCATATTTGGAAAGCTTAATTTAGGGGCGGCTTAAACTCGCCTCGTTACGAGAATTTCACTAGGGTATGTAACCTTTTCAGCTACCATTCTCGTTCTCGCCGCTGTGAGAATGTCTAGATGAGTGTAGCTCTGAATTTATACCTTACTGCATGTATAAATTGTATGGAGCAGTCAGATCCTGTATACATCCACTTTTCGATAAAGTAACGAAAAAACTGGTTACTCAGAGAAGAGAGATTTCTGGTATAGGACCCCTTCCCCAACGATCAGCTGTTCGTCTCGCTCACGCTTTTGAGTGGAGTAAATTTCACCTCTTGGAAAAAAGTAGAAAAAAGCTAATTACCAAGAAAAAGTGAAAATAGCTACAACACGCAACCACAGGCACAACTAACACGCCAACAGATGCACTCCGGTACAATAGGCAATTAGCTCAAGTATCTTTCATCTTTACAATTTCAAATACTCACAATATATTTATTTCAGGATCGCGCCAGAAAAACACAACACCCCGAAAAAACACTGTGTGTCAGCAGCGCAATGAGTGCAGGCAGCGGCTATTGTACACAAACAATAAGCTTTTCTTTGTTTTATACGCACACATGTCTGTCCAATACGAAATCTATCCACTAGCAACGTTTCTTTTCATTTCCCCGCAACCCACATACACGTCACTTCAAAACAACGAAATGCAAAAACAAATGTTTTTTTTTCCATTGTCCTCACGCATGTCTCTGCGCTATAATAGTGTAGTTAGACTAAAAAACCGGTTCTTTTATACTCTTCACGCAGTTTAAGTTTGTCATGAAGTTTGTAACACACAGAAGGAGACATCGGAGACCCCATAAAGTATATATATTCTTCAACAGTCCGACGAGATGAGTTGATCTAGCCATGTCCGTCTCTCCGCCTGTATGTAAACTGGTCCATCAGTTTTTCAGCTATTAGGTGTACAAATAAGTTTTAAGGGATTTTAAAAAGTTGGCATTACTAACATTAAATCGCATCGGACGATCTGGCCACTCTATTCATCTTAAAGCGTCACCATTTCCCACCAAAAATCTGTATGTGTTATTTCGCTGAAATGTAAACAACAAACTTTCTTTGTTATCTAAAAATGTCAAGTTTTGTGCCGACAAAACCCAATTTGGGGAAGCGCTGCTTTTTTGTTTTCATTTGAAGAAAAGTGCAGCTGATGGACATCGATTGCTGTGTGAAGCATTTGGGGAACATACCCCATCAACAAAAACATGTGAGTACTGGTTCCGGCGTTTTAAAAGTTGCGATTTTAACACTATCTACAAGGAACGTGAAGGGGGGGCAGTAAAGTTTGAGAACGCTGAGTTGGAGGCGTTATTGGACCAAGATTCAAGCTAAACTCAAAATGAGCTCGCTGAAACCTTGGGAGTGACTGAACAAGCAATTTCAAACCGTCTCATTGCCATGGGTATGAACTCAAGTCAAGAGACGTGAAACGTCGGCTTTTCACGTGCGAACAACTGCTCCAAAGGCATAATCGGTAGGGTTTTCTGCAACGAATTGTGACGGGGGACGAAAAGTGGATCCACTATGACAACCCACAGCGCAAAAAAAAACATGGGGTAAGCCTGATCATGCATCAAATTGAACGACCAAACCGAATATTCATGACAAGAAGCTAATGCTCTGCATCTGGTGGGATCAGCTCGGATTGATCTGCTATGAGGTGATCCAGCCTAACGAAACCATCTCTGGGGCACGTTACCAACAATAATATATATTTCCGTATTATTATATTTTATTACATAGGACATATTTTGATAAATCAGTTTTTTCGCCATTTGTTTTTTACCGTCCATTAAACTCGTATGGATTTAATTCATTTATTCGTTAGGACTTAATTCAAATTTTTCACCAAGATCACGTTTCAAGACATAGAATCCCATCTTTGTTATTATAAATTGATCAATAACACGATCATTGTGCATCATTAGTAAAATATAATGCTTCATAATTCGCCTATTAGGAGGAGGATTTACGTTGCCAGTTCTTTTTTGCGATGTCTGTGTTAAGACATTCGCTGTGACGCGTTTTTGCAGTTGAAAAGTATAGTTTAGATGAGTATGTTCTTCAAAGAATTTCCGAAATCGTATAATGGATTCCGTTTTCTTATTACCAAAAAGAGAATCGAGGTTATTATCTTCATCAAGGTGTTGTTCTCTTGGATCCTGCTTTTGTTGTTCTGTGCGCGTTGTGCTGTATTCGTCTTCGTTATCATGAACGCCTGTATTTGTAGCTTTATCAACCATCATAGGAGGAGGACCTATGCAAGTAAGTTGAGCCATTTTTAGTTGAGACAAAGAAAAAAGAATTTTAAAATAAATTCTTTTTTTTTTTGTGTTTTACAAAATTTTTAAAGAAGAGGATTTTTTTTTATTAATTTGAATAAGCCAAATATTTGTATCTGTAATATTTTTCGGAGATTACTTATGTTAAGTTTAAAGTTTTTATAATAATTTTAGTTCGTTCCATTGATATATTAGAAATTATGTAAAATATGATTGCACAATTTTCATTATTTGAAGTCAATACACTTAGCTCAACACTATATAATTTTTTATTTATTTATTTATATAGATCTAAGATTTTAATTACAAATTATTGTATATTTAGTTATTAATATGAGCAATAGCGACAAAAAAGGCTTTCAGGTGTTGGGGAGAGTTGGGAAGGATTGGAGAAGAAATTAGAAAAGTGCAGAACCAGACTTAACCGGGAATCGAACCCGCAACTCTAGGATGTCAGCTTAGCGCACTAACCATTGAGCCAACGAGCTAGTCGATAAATAATTATATTTTTTCAGGTTTCTAAAATACACTCCTGGTGGTAAATCTCGTTCATTCAAATTATTTTAGTATTAGGTGTACAAATAAGTTTTGAGACATTTACAAAATAACTAGCATTAAATTGCATAGGACCATCTGGCAACTGTATTCATGTTGAGGCGTTGTCATCATTTCCCTCTAAAACTCCGTATGTGTTATTTCGCTAAAGTGTACTCGTATATTAAATATTTTGTTTGTGCTCAAATTATGTAATTTATGTGCCAACAAAATTCCATTCCATTCCATTTTATCGATGATGGTTTCACAATAAATGGGAAATATGTTTCTTTGAAAAGTATAGAAAAACTATTGCTATGTACGGAAGGGTAGCTTTCCATTACAAAGAATTCCTTTTGTCACATTAAATCCAGGTGTTCCGAAAGGCAAAAGGTTATTTTGCCATACGGTAGCGGAAAGTATAGTGACTATTACTAATAGTAACTATTTTTATTCTTTGCGAACAATTTTAAATTTATGATTTACAATTTAGACAATTCGTGGTTCGACGTAATGAACGTCAGAGTACCGCAATGTGACAGCAGAATATGAAAACATGCATTCGGCCTGCTTTAGATAAACAAATTGACATTCTAAATAGAATGTCAAAGTTAATAAAGGAAATTAAAGTGGGACAGAGGCGAAGTTTATTCCCAAACATATGTTTGCACGAATGTTTTTTTAATACATACAAGAAGAATTAATCGTCAATTAGTGAATACCCAATGTTGGACATACAAAAATAAAACAATAAATTAAAATACAAAACATTGGGTGCACGGACGTAAAAGGAAATGTAGGCTCCGTTTCAGACATACTCAAACATTTCCCTGGACATTTTTTTTAGGCTTTAAGCCATCTGTCAATTTTTAGCCTAGTCGGTAGTTTATTTTTGCCCATTATATGAAAAAAAAGAACAAAAAAAAAAAACAGCAAATTGTGTATTTTTCATACAGTTTTCAGGCAGTTAAATATGCACATTATCACATATGTAAACAATGAACTTATGGTAGTATTGTGCAGCATAATAACTAAGAAATGAGACGATAGCATAAGGACTTTTTTGAGAGAGCGACACATAATTGTAAAAAAATTGACGTCACCTCTATTTCTTACACCAAGCTATTATACTATGAATTTGATATGGCATCATACTAACTCAGCAATCATGTATCATCGTTTAATAGCCGCTTATGATTCACTCTACAAATATTGATTCGTTACTTTTTGGTACAAGTTTCCCATAAATATCTTACATATTCATTTTGTTCGCTCTACTGATGTCTCGTCTTGTACTTCCTTGGCTATACGTATATCCAAACCCTGCGCATACGAAGCATGCTCAGTCCTATCATTTTGGTTTGCAGCCTTCTGCTGCCAAGTACCCTTGATAATTGCAGTTGTAGCATTTATTATCCTGCACCGCAGCACTTTGTTGCAGTTGATACTGGTGTTTGCTAGATTTCCCATCCGTTTTCTTAGCAGCCAACCTCTGATGTGAAGATTGAAATTCAAGATTATAAAAAGAGTTCAGCAGTTTCTCTGTTGTACTGAAGCATTGCAAATTGGCTTGGTTGCGAAAGCTGACATCACGGATTCCCTAGATGATATATTCTGCGCGCACATATCAACGGATGTGTGCTATTATTGTTATAAAGCGGTTATCTTTAATACCTTTTTACTCCTAAACATCTGGACATATTTTGATAAAATAAAAAGGGGTTCAAAATACCTTTCAATTACTATATTTCTTTAAAAACTCGGTTCAGTGGTTTAAGCAGGAAAGTGCTTACAAATTTTATGTTTGCCTTTTAATTATATGGATTATTACTTTGTCGATCATTGACCCAGTTTACATTTCCGTCTGTATCAGACAATGCTATTGTGTCTCCAGCGACAACCAGTTTTGTTTTACTTTGTCTTAAGAAATCTTTGCCTAACACTATAGGATATCCCATTAACACATCAGCAACCACTATCAATTTAACTTTTACATCCTTAGTGAAAAACTGATAACTGAAACTTGTAATTTTTCCATAAACCATTTATTTTGCTTTTATTTATTCCAACATAAATGCAAATTAAAAAATCAAATAAAATTTACATGTTTTGTATTCTTGTGTTTGTTATTAAATATACACGGTATTCACGAGATGTCGAAAACGTCGAAAATCGTCTACGTAGTAAATTCAAAGCGACCCTGGGTCTATACAATTTGCTGATCAATTAAGTATCGAAAACTTTCGATGACCGTAGTAAGGTGAGGGCTGCCAATATTGCGAATTTATTATGAGTGGGCAAGTCTGACCAAAAGTGAAATGTTTTACCAATTTAATTGAAATAACAATTGATTTACAGGAGATAGAAGTACGAATAATAAATAATTTATTTCAGTTTATGTACTTATTTCATTACTTTCGCTTTTTGAACTTTTTTCGGCAATTTCATTTGTTTGATCACATTCCACTGGCAGTTGTGTTTTCAAGAACAGCTGATTTGCACACTTAGTGCAAGCAAAATTGGTTGTTCACGAGATTGAGATAGTAAATTTGCTACCGTAGACAATTTTCGAAGTTTTCGACATCTCGTGAATACCGTGATATGTTCGTAGAGGTGGAAATGTTTTTGTTCTTCATGTGTTGGTGCCAGTGTGTGCGTTGATGATTGTCAGCCTAATTATATTCTTTATAACTTGTATGTAAATTTGTGTCTTTCGATATTATTGCAATGTACGGAAGGACAGATTTCTATAACACATAAGATTCGCTTTCGTCATATTGAAATCAGGGGTTCCGAACGTGAGAAAAAGAAATTGGCATACGGTAGCAGAAGGAGTAATGCGAGACGCTACTTTCGGCAATCTAAATGGGGAAAACTGGATGGAGTGTCATGATCTATTAGAAACGGTAATTTTTTTTTGTTTGTTTTGACAAATTCTTGCTTCAACGTAATGAACGTAAGAGTACCGCGATCTGACAGCAGATTCCGTAAGCCTTGAGTTAGATGTACAAATTGATATTCTGGACAGAATGTCTAACCTAATGAAAGGAATGAAAGTGGGAGAGAGGCAAACTTTACTCCACTACTTTCTAAAAAGGCAAACATAATTAATACAAAATTCTTCATGTTTTTTTTTTTTTTTTTTTATATCGGGAGGAAAGCATCGAAAGCCTGCCCGGTCTACTACCGGAGTGTGCTGGACTTTAACCTCGCTAAAAAACTCCAGCCCCATTTCCTAATGTCCCACGGAAATGTTGTTAAATATTACGTCGGGAGGAGGGTTGGAGCATTGCTGCTCAAAAAAAAAAAAACCGTCGGTCCTAATTTCAATTATCACCTAATTTATTATCGTCGTACGTCAGTCGTAGCTACACATCAATAATCTATCATCCCCCATAAGGTACGGCAGATGAAGGAACAAATTACGACACAATATGACACATCTACAACGTCTGCAAATTTCGTCTAGCCTTCTCTAGACGACGCAATTCCAACTGGACAGATGTCACACGTTCACAAATTCGATCCCAGTTGGCTGGAGGTGATAACATGAACTGCAACGTGCCTTCTGATTCGTGCGGAAAGCCCGTGCACATAGGAAGATCACGTGCTCAGCATCCTCCGGTTCATCACACAGAGGGCACCTTGGTGTGTTGTCGTGCCCAAACCTGTACAGATACCACCTATATCCGCCATGTCCAGACAAGAACTGAGTTAGGTTATAATTTGTCTGGCCGTTTTTCCTGCTCAACCATTTTTCAATGTCCGGTATGAGCCTCAATGTCCATCTGCCATTCACAGCGCTTAGCCATCGCCGCTGCCAAAGCAAGACGGAAGTTTGTCGCTCCCGCCTTCTCACATCAATGTCCGGGCGCCCATGACGCGTTTCGTACAGTCTACTCATTTCATCAGCCAGTATGTCGATGGGGATCATTTCCGCTAGCACCAATGCTGCATCATCTGAGATAGTTCGAAAACCCGAAATCGTTCTCAGCGCAGCAAGCCTATAGGTGGTCGAAAGAATTTTCGAGTACGCCGTAACTCTGAGCGACTCTGCCCAAACAGGTGCAGCGTATAACAGAATGGATGTTACCACCCTTGCTAAAAGCCGGCGCTTGTCTGCCTTAGGACCCCCGGTGTTTGGAAGCATCCAGGATAAGGCATTCTGGACCTTTGCAGCTCTTTCCCTCACATATAGCAAGTGCTCGTTATATGATAGTCTGCTATCCACCATTACACCCAGGTATCTAATCGCCTTCTTGGACCGTATCACATGCTCGCCAACCCGTACGGAGCAGAAATACATGCGCTTCCTGCTGGTGATTAGGACCAACTCCGTCTTCTGTTCTGCCAGAGGCAATTTCACCGATCGAAGCCATGCTGTAACCGCGCTAATAGCGGTGTTTGCAGATTGCTCTATGTCCTTTATCTCCTTACCCGTTACAATGAGACACAGGTTATCCGCGAAACCTACCGAAGTACAGTTTTCAGGAAGCTGTAACCGCAAGACCTGGTCATACATAAGGTTCCATAAAAGCGGACCCAATACTGATCCCTGAGGAACCCCCGCAGTAACTCCGTATATTTTTCTACCTTCGTCGCTGTCGTCGTGCAGGTACCTCTCCGACAAGTAGGACTTGATCATTGTTTGGAGGTACATTGGCGCTCCTGATCTACGAACTGACCCTTTAATGTGCAGTCAATTGGCAGAATTAAAAGCGTTCTTTACGTCCAGGGTTACAACTGCACAGTACTCTTTGTCCCCAAACATCCACCTTTCACCTTGTATTGCTTGTTTTGCTATACCGACCACCTTCTTAATCGTGTCTACTGTTGAGCGACTTTTCCGAAAGCCAAACTGTGTTTCGGAGAGAGCACCACTCTCGTTCACACTCTGCTCCAGTCTACCACCGATATTCCTTTCCAATACTTTACCCACAGTATCCAGCAAGCATATCGGCCTATACGACGACGCCTCGTTGGGTGGTTTACCAGCTTTCGGTATAAGGACCAATTTTTGATGCTTCCATCTTCTGGGGAAAATACCGTCGTGGTTGAAGACCTGCAGAAATACTTCTGGCACATTTGTCATAGCCGCTTTTAAGGCTCTATTCGGCACTCCATCAAGACCCGGAGTCTTTTTTTCCTGAATTTTAGCACACGCTCGGGACAGTTCCTCGTGACTAATACTGCGAATACCTTCCGGAGTTCGCTGGTCAGGCATCTCATGAACTACTGATGTTGCTGCTGGGAACAGTGTACTGACTATGTTCTCCAGCATTACCGGACAGGTGGGTTGTGGTACTCTGCAACCATACACCTTCGACATTACCATCCTGTACGCTGTGCCCTAAGGATTTATGTCGGACTCCTCAAAAAGCTGTTTAAGGCATAGTCGTTTGTTGGACTTGACTGCCTTTTGGAAGGCAAGCCTGGCAGTTCTAAATTCCTCAAGCCGCTGAGGAAAATTGCCTGTTTCTTGAACGCTGCATGAGTCGACGGGTACGAAGACAGGTCGCTCGTAGCTCCCCTAACTCGTTGTTCCACCAGTGACAGTCTACGTCCAACCTGATTTCCTAGGCATCGCGGCGTCACAAGCTAGGGACATCATGTTTGCCAGTCTATCCGCCAGCTGCTCAGAAGAGCCCACACCAAGTTCTTGGGTCCGGAATACTTCCAAGAACATTTCCTTGTCAAAAGACGAGTCTTTCCACCTAGGTCCCGTTATAGGCTGCTGCCAACTCTACCCCTTTGCTCCAAGTCAATCAGGACTGCTTGATGGTCGCTATGAGTGTAAGCCTCACTAACCATCCACTTCACGTTTGGTGCCACGCAGCTACTTGCAAATGTTATGTCAATAATTGACTCTCTGCCCGCTTTCCTGTACGTAGCCGTAGAACCCCTGTTAGCAGTACTACATCGAGGCTTGCCATAGCTTCCAGGAGCGCTTGGCCCCTTACGTTGGTGGATCTGCTCCCCCACTCCGTTGACCAAGCATTAAAATCTCCTGCGATTATCGCTGATGATTTACCCCTGGCTTCCGTGACTAGGTTATGGAGGAAGTGCTAACTCCAAGTTGACATACTTGGGCGCGCATAGCAGCTGAAGAAGTGTATGCCCCCAATCCTCGTGCGAACAAAGTTTGCAGCACAAGTAGCCACCATCCTCGAATGCGTATGAGCCACACACCCATATTGCAGCAACACCTTCAGTGTGTTGCAGCCAGATCGACTGATTGCGCTTCGTGTAAGGCTCACTAACCAGAACTACGTCAGCTTTCTCCTCCACTACCATTTTATGCAAGAGATCCTGCGTTGCTTGACAGTGATTCAGGTTGATTTGAAGTATCTTCATATCTTTCCTGTCCTCAAAGCCTCCTTGAATACCGGGCAGGTTTTGCCTCCCACCACATGATTCATCATCGTCGGATGTTTCGTCACACAAAGCATACATCTTGGGGTACTGCTGCAGATCCTAGCAATGTGTCCCTCCACGCCACACCTTAAGAAGCACTTCGACCTATCCTCATTCTTGCAGGACCGAGATATATGGCCGTACTCCAAGCACCGAAACATTTCTTCACTGCCGAATTTGATCTGATGCGGCAGGTAACCCATCCGATCTTTATTTTCCCGGCCTTGAGAAGAATATTGGCCGCCTTAGTCTGCAGTGAGATTGTTGCAGTTTGAGTGCAAGCATACGACCGTCTCAGACTGGTGACATCCAAACTCTGGACCTCAGCTTCCTTGAACCGCTCCAGTATGCTACCACGTATCTCATCCTTTGTGGTTACTTCATCGATGTCCCTGACCTCTATTGTTGTTTTTTGACTCAGAGATCTGACCGACGCATCCTGACCATTTTCCGCAGCTCTTCTGTTTCAACGCCTTTAGTCCTAAGCTCCAGGAGAAGATCGCCATTTTGCGTCCTCCGGATCCTATTTACCGACTCTGTAAGGCCACCGCAAGTCGGGTCCGTTTTCATCTTTCTTAAGATATCGGCATAGGATCCCTCTTTATGCCGACGAATAACCAACGCATCTGGTTTAACATGCTTCGTGAATCCCGCAATCTGCGCATTTTTCCTCCTTTTTGCTCCGACCAATTGCCATTGGTCAAGCTGCGACGCCTTGGATGCGCTTTGCCCTCCTTTTGAAGCGGGTTGATCTTTCACTTCCGCTTGACGACCAGGCAGCACTAATGCCTTCGCAGGCTTGTCCTTCACCCGTGGACCAGATGAAAGCCCCGCTTTGCTAGGATGGCGCTTTTGGGATGTCTCACCCGATGCCAGTGAAGACTTACGAGCACTTGCTCCAGATAAGCCTGGTGTCGTCTGCGTAGAGTTCTCCATTTTGCTCACCCCTGTAGCAGCTTCGCCATCATCGGATTTCTCCTGCACTGCCAAGAGATACAATCGGCTAATGTCGTCGATAGCATCTCTCATTGGCTGATGGATTGATCTTCTTTTGCCGTTGTCCAGCATTGCGACCAGCTCCTCTATTTTACAACCGAGCTTTTTAAAGGAGTCAGCTCCACTCTCGGTTGCATTTCGCCTTTTAGATTGGGGACTAAGTAGAAGTGGACTGGAACGCCCAACTGCTTCCAGCATATCTACGTTATCATTTTCCTCCTCCACGGTTGGCGGTACCACCGTATGTCCCGTTGCCTTCTCTATATCCATCGGACAGCGCGGCGTCTTCGTACTCTTCCTAAATGGATCCGGGACCGCTAGAAGGTCCGAACTTGTAATATTTGATGGTACAGGAGCCAAGTTGCCCACTCCTGTATCACTGCGGTCATGGGATCTCGACGACTGGGGGCCCGCTTTCTCACCCACCATAGCCGCCGGTACTAGGCTATCCTCACCTTGCACCGTAACATTCGCACTGTTTTTATCTTCCATTTTTGTTTTTCTGTCTGGGATCCTACCCATAGCCGTTTACCTTCAGCCAGGTCTAATACAGCCGCCCATGACATGGAGACAGACGCTGACCAGGAAGCCACCCATTCTGGGAACCGTCGCGCCTGGATTTATTCCGCCTTCTCGCATTAGCTAACCAACTAACGGATGTCAGATTGGTCATCGTCCAGAAGCGCCACGTGGAGGCTGCGAGCTACTTGGGATGTACCCACAAGTATAGTGCTGGACTTCGCCAAGTTAAAGCCAATCAACAACATTGCCTTGCAGTTGCATCCCCGCTTCCACAAAATTCTTCATGTGTTGGTGCCTGTGTGTGCGTTGATGATTGTCAACCTAATTATATTCTTTATAATTTGTATTTAAATTTGTGTCTTTCGATATTATTGCAATGTACGGAAGGACAGATTTCTATAACACATAAGATTCGCTTTCGTCATATTGAAATCAGGGGTTCTGAACGTGAGAAAAAGAAATTGGCATACGGTAGCAGAAGGAGTAATGCGAGACGCTACTTTCGGCAATCTAAATGGGAAAAACTGGATGGAGTGTCATGATCTATTAGAAACGGTAACTTTTTTTTTGTTTGTTTTGACAAATTCTTGCTTCAACGTAATGAACGTTAGATCTCGCGATCTGACAGCAGATTCCGTAAGCCTTGAGTTAGATATACAAATTGATATTCTGAGACAGAATGTCTAACCTATTGAAAGGAATGAAAGTGGGACAGAGGCAAACTTTACTCCACTACTTTCTAAAAAGGCAAACATAATTAATACAAAATTTTCTTACTTTAAACTCGTATAATTCTTAATTGCAAGTATTCTACAAAACAACAACGCGATAAAGCTCTTGTTCAATTATCTTCAGGAAAGTTTGGCATAAAATATTAACAAACAGACTAAATCAAAATGTCCTGGAAAAATGCAACGGCCTAGTGAGAAGTAAAGGTGGACTCCATGACCATCCTGATCGACAATAATTCAAATATAGAGGAATCACCTTCTTGGGCACAATAGTGGCATTTTATCCTTATAAGGAAACACTGTGGAAAACAGCACTGAGGACTTGTCAGTGCCATCGGTGCCTATGACAGGTTGGGGAAAAATATTCTGATTATTTTAAATTATTTATTCACATATTTAATATCAATTTAAAAAAAAAAATTAAATCAGCAAAAATGTTGACTAATAATATTAAAGGGCCGCCAGAAGTACATTCAGAGCCAGATGAAATAGACGATTTGGAGTCAGATGCCCTAGAGAATTTCGTTGGGTACATCTGCCAAAAATTGAAAGACTGCCTAGACTCAAACGATGTAAGTGTTGCTGAGCCAACTTATACTTGGGTCGATCAATTGAGTGAAGGCGGTCTTTTAAAACAGTCAATGCATATGATGCATAAAATGAATGTGATGGAGCACATATTTCGGCAATTCAACGGCGACAAACTTTTAATCGGCCAAAATTATCTACAAATGCACATTGAAGATATTTATTGAATGTCACCCCAATAGAAAAGCACTGTTCTTCAGGGCACGTGTAAGGAGACTTAATCATGAAATAGTGAATGCAAAACACAAGAAAAAATGAATAAAATAAAAAAGTAATAAAACAGCAACTTTTCTATTTTTCATATGAATTTCAAATTACAGGCAGTGTATATTTACACATTAAGCATCACAATTATGAATTGAATACATATACATAAATAAACAACATATGATTGTGTTGTGCAGCGTTAAAATTTAGAAGAAGAAGAGCGTAAGTATATTCTTGAGAGAGAACCACATAACTGTAAACTAGTGGCGGTACTTTGTTTTATTGTATCATGGTGAAACATCAACTTTGAGAGCAAAAATTAAAACATGAGAACGAAACACAATTTCGAAGTTCGAATTGTCAAGTCTATGGTATATAGTATATAGTGATGAACGTGTCATAGAAATGGAAACAGATTTTATTAGAAGTGAGAAATCTTTAAATGATAAATTGCAGCGCTGGTTTGGTTAACACAGAGCTACCCGGAGTTGTGCAATAGACTTTATGCAAATTTTAAAATTGGAAGATTTGGAGATTAAACAATTCTACAACTACAGTAATCTCAATTCAGCTGATATTACGATTATAGACGGAGGCTCCTATTTACATATTTGGTTGGCAAACAAATTGAACCACGATGGTGGTCAACCCATTAATTTCATTATTGATGTGAATGTGGACGGGTTGCCTCTTTTCAAGAGCTCCACAACACAGTTATGGCCCATCTTGATTAGAATAAATAATCTGGAAAGGTCGCCAGTGCTGACTGAAGGTGTTTTTTTTTTAAGGAAAACTTAACATAAAAATGGATATGAATTTTTAGAAACATTTGTAGCCGAATTAAGAAGTTTGATGGATAGTGGGTTAATCATTTATGGAAAAAAATTCTTGGTAGAGTTACGAACAATAGTTTGTGATGCCTCTGCGAGAGCTTTTATTAGCGGTATTCCTGGACACACCTCAAGCCTAGAAGTCCTAGATGTACACAAGTGGGCCGCAAAATCAATGGCACTCTATCAGTTCAACTTCGGGGGCTATCATCACTGATAACGACTTTGCGGAAAGAAAGTATTGGGAACTTCATTTGCATCAATTCTTGCAAAATAAAACAGCTTTCGAAATGTGCAATGTGGCAATGATTTCTCAAGTGCCTTTGGACTGCATGCATCTATTTGAATTGGAAGTGATGCGAAAATTTTTAGCACGGCTTTCTCATAATAAAATTGACAAACGTTTCCAACTGACAAAAGCACAAAAAATAGAAATATCAAGGAAATTGGTGTCAATGAGGAAGCATGTGCCAAAAGAATTCGTACGCAAACCACGGAGCTTAGATGATTTTCCATATTGGAAGGCAACGGAATACAGGTTATTCTTGCTTTACATTGGGATTGTCGCTTTAAAAGACGATGTTCATGAAGATGTTATTTTTTTTTTAATTTCTATTAGTTCATTGCCCAAATAGAATTTTCTGCTGTTCAAAACAACTCGATAAAAATTTGGAATCCTCACAAGCCATGGTGAATTTGTTTGTTGAGAATTTCTCAACCATTTTCGGTGATAATAGTGTTTCGTACAATGCCCATAGTTTACTACATGTTGCAGATACAGTGTGATATGTGGGAGACCCTGTAAGAGGCTCATCATACGCGTTCGAAAACTATCTCCAAAGGTTGAAGAAGCCTGTAAGGAAACCAACAAAAATTCTCCAACCGATAGATTCAAGTGTTGTAGGAATTTACTGGGTGGATCCAGAACCCAATGAATGCGAACAAACTTTTCCATTGACAAATTTTGAGAGTAAGGCTTTTGGGATACCGTATAAAAATAGTCTTTTGTTAATCCCAATGTTGCATTATTATTAAATATTTACTGTGAATCATAAAGTAGGCACAAAAGCGATACCGGAAATTGGAAAAAATAATTTGAAGGGAGGACCAGAATGAAACGCTTACAATTCAATGTTGCGGAAAAAGGTGAGTGTCTCGATCATTCCTTAAAATCTTTATTAAAATAATCTTATTCATATTTCAGAAAAAGAGGAAGAATCGCGTTATGAACGCATGGAAAGAAAAATCGACGATTTAAAGGACAGTGTTGTAGATGCTATCAAAAAGGAGAGCAAGGCGCTACAAAGGCAATTTAAAATTATTTTGGAAACTGTGTCGGAGCAAAACGTTGCAATCTTCCGACTAGTCCGAAACCAGACTGAAGATGCATCAATCGACACAGTTTTCCCATTGACGACCGAGAAGTGTCTTCGTAAGATGGATGAAGACATCATATCGAGAGGCAGGGCTGTATATGTAAGATAAGTTCATATTCTTTTACTTAATATGATTTCTAATTTTATTTTCTATTATTTGCAGATAAAGACCATGAAGAGAATTTTGAACCAGGGGGGTGGGCTTAAAAATTTGAACCAAATTTGCAGCGATGAGATCATAGCCGCATATAATATAAGAGGTGTTCATGGCAAAAAATGCCTTGATTAGTTTAAAAAGTTTTATAGAGTCCTTCTTGGTAACGTACTTCACACACCAAAACATTTCTAAGCACTTTAAAATTATTTCCTATTTCAGACTCAAATGCGTCTGATAATCCTAACGTCACTCGCGAAGAACTGCTTCGAAGTGACATATTTCATTTAGTTCTGGTGGTTGGAAGTTCCAACTTGGAACATCAGCATTATCAGCGAAAACAACACTATGGCAACAACAACGCAGTAATAGTAACATCAACAATAACAACAACATCACGAACATCATCCGTATCAATCTGTAATTGGGCAAATATATCTTTCAATACCTCTCGGAATGTTCGGTCACATGTCCGGGTGACCTACTAAAATACCTAAACTCTACGCGGTGGGTTTAGCAATACTGATTGTGTTCGGCGAGAAAGTGGTTTCAAAACGGCACTTAAATGCTAATTGTGGCTTGTTAGTGGACCATACAAACCAGCAACGGTAACCAACCAACCAACCATCAATCACAGAAACATCACTAACATCATCAACATAACATCAGCAACAACAATATTAGTATCAACAACATCTATTTTCCTTTTGCTAAATAAACTGTGAATCTTAAAGTAATTATTGATTTAATTTTTGTGTTCAATAATTTCGCATTCAAAGGGCCACGAAAAAGTTCGTGGCTACACAATGTTATTGAAACTTTCCCAATAAATAAATATAAAGTATTAAAAAAAAGCACATGATATTTCTAAGAATAAAAGTTAGTCCAATTTGTTTATTAAAGCAAATTTTAGCATTTTAATGGAGACAGTCCTGTAACGAAGTTCAATCCACACATTTCTTCTTATTTGATCCAATTGAAATAAATTTTTTAGTCTTTGCGAGATATAATTTAATTTGCGCACATGAGCCATAAGTTTAAGACTAATTTTGTATTCCTTGCTCTATTTATACTGTTTCGCAACCTAACTCAGTTCGAAACGATTAACAAATGTTCGTAAACAAATAAGAGGATAAAAAGGAGATGATATAATCTAATTAACAGTAGTTCATAAACAAATGAGTCTTAATATAATCTAATTATCAAAAGTTTGTAAACAAATAAGAGGACAAAAAGAAAATAATGTAATTCAATTAACAGTAGTTGAAAACCGATCATAAAAACTTTGTTTTGAAAATACAAAGATTATTACATAACTTATTACTGCAAACAAATAGCTCATAAACAAATTAGAGAACATAAGGGAGATGATATAATTTATTGTTGTCCACTTCGATCTATCTTATGGTATAACAATCCCATTGGACCAAGCAGCGGTTGTTGAGCGGACCTCCGCCTAAACTATCGCAAACGGGCTCAGAAATGAGCGTTTTGTGGCCAAAAAAATGTTGGTTGAACATTCGCTCAACTATTGTAAACGTACTCATAAATGATATTTTGTGACCATAAAAATGATAAATAAGAAATATTAAGAGAGAGACGAAAAACTATTTCTTTGACAGGCGACACAAAACCAAAATTTTCGGTATTTGTTTTGCTGCCGTTTTTGCTGTCAAAATTTGCATTCTTAAGATATGTACAAGTTAACAATAAATACAAGTCACATCAATTTTAAATTTTTTGTTTTTTTTTATAACAACATACAATGCTTATTCTAACCTCTTTGAAAATTTCATGTTTCTTAATGAGCCACGTGTAATGATCATTCCACACCCCTTTAAAAATTTAATATTTGTTTCTCTACGCTTCACCAAAAAAAAAAAAAAATGCTTTCTTTCTTATTATATATCTTCAATGTCTACAAAAATAGTTTTCTCTTTCGACAGAAAAAACAATTATTAACCCATCTATAAAAAATCAAAAATATCACAAAACAGAAATTATACTGTTAATGCCTAACAATATCTTCCGGTCGCTGTTAAGCCATTTTTCCATATGAAAAAAAGGTCTTATCATCAAAGCTTTTGAAATCGACTATCATTCGCCAAGATAGTCGGTCGAGCATGTCTTTCGATAATTGGACAAAATTGTTAAATATTTGTGTGCACTGTTAACGCTCTGTAAAATGGATAATCTTGTGTTTTGTTGTTTGCTCGCGGAAATTTTGGAGGATGAAGAAAATTACGGACAAAGAAATGTGTTAAAATCATTACATGGATCACTATGAATCCATTTTCAATGTCGGACAATAGTTTTGTGAAAAATTATCGATTTTCAAAAATATTATTATATTATTATTATTCTTTATTTATCGAAATCATTTAAACAAATAAAGAACATACGACTCCATGGTCGTTAGTCGGAAAAATGGACTATGTATATTTACAATATAACTAAAGAAACCCTAATCTATATTATTTACATATTAAAATACCATAAAAAAAAAAAAAAAAAAAATATTAACAAAATTCTCTTAAAATTAATTTCCTCTAACTTAAAGCTCCAGTGATACACAAAACTAGATTTTTCCATCCACCAATGCCTATACCATTTAATATTTCAAATATTTATTCCTAACCTAAAATATATTTACTAAAGTATCGTATAACGAATTATTTTTAATATGGGACATTTTCCTAAGAAATGTACGATACTCTCAATTTCATTTGAGGTTACGCAATGTACAAATGGAATTTCTGTGACTATTCAAAAAATGAGGTCACTTCTAGCTTTAAAGATCCACATAATGTCACTTATTTTGTACGTTTCATTTAAATAGTTTCTTCCATTATACTGATCCAGATCTTTATATAACCGTGTACTTTGACAGGCTCTTTCCATGTTTTTTTTATTTAAACTAGCACTTTCTATGTTAGTATTAATATTGCTGCAAAGCTCCTGCACTCTCTCACACAGGAATACCCGTGTATTCTGATTAAATTTCAATCCTCTCCCCTTGATAACTCCACATCTCTTGGCCAATCTACCCCCTCGTCTAAATACCATCATGCTACATTTTGCCAGATTAACTTGCATATTCCACGTATCACGCATCACATATAGAATAGATCGCCCTATTCGACGCGGAGGTGGTGTCCTCATTGCTGTTGTCTCTTACCTAAGATCAGAATTCGTTGATCTCAACTGTTAAGCCAATATTGAGTTTATTTGTGTGAGGTTATTTTCGCCTTATGAATCTGTTTATATATCGTGTTCTTATATTCCACCTAATTCCAATTTGGAAACTTATATGTGTAATGCTAGAGCCATTAACTCTGTTAATAACATTCTTCGGGACCGTGACTCTTTCATCGTGCTTGGTGATTTTAATCTCCCATTAATTTCATGGTCTTTTTTTGGAATCTCGAAGTACGAGTATCTAGTTCCTTCAGCACAACATGATTTCTTGGACACATTGGTTGAATTTTCCTTGTTTCAAATGAACTCTGTAGTAAACCATTACAATAGATCACTTGATCTTGTGTTTAGTAATGATTCTGCTGGTACTTCTGTGTCAAGATGCCAACCTTTAAGTATTCCTGAGGATACTTACCATCCAACTTTGGAAATATCCCATACTGTAACCCGTCCTGTTTCAGACTTCACATCTTCTACTATGCGTCGATTCTGTTTTCGCAAAGAGAACTTTGCCCAACTATTCATTTAGTTTTCTTTCTCGGAATAGATTGGTCTTTTTTGTACAATTGCAGTGATATGACTACTGCTATTAATTTTTTCTGTGAAGTGATATACAATAAATTTGATGCCTATGTTCCCTTTTATGCTGTTTCGAAAGTGTCATATAAGCCACCTTGGTTTACAAGAAGACTTTCTAACCTGAAGAACACTAAGTCGAGGCTATATAAAAAACTTAAGACTTCTGGCTCTTCTATTACTTTTGCCAATTTTTGTGTGGCCTGGGCTAATTTTCTTTCGTTAAATAACCTTCATTATATAGTAATAACTATCTCACACGTTGTAGATTACAATTTTCACGCGACCCTGAGCAGTTCTATAACTTTGTAAACTCATAGCGCAAATCTTCTTTATTTCCCTCATCATTGTATCTAGTTAATGAACATGGCCACACTGATTCGGGTATTGCAGATCTGTTTGTAAAATTCTTTCAATCCACTTATTCCTCTGAATCCTATATTCAAAACCGGTATCCATATCCCATTTCCCATTGTAACATCATTGTTTCTCCTGTCATTACGGAGGAATGTCTTCTTACAAATTTAAAATCGTTGAAATCCACTTTCTCACCCGGCCCAGACAAAATACCTAGTTGTCTAGTTGTAAGCACTGTGCGGAGTCTCTGTGTAAACCACTTTTGAAACTTTTCGATTTATCACTTCAGATCGCATCTTTCCCTCCTATCTGGAAGAAATCCTTTATTATTCCCCTACACAAAAAAGGTAACAAAGCTGACATATCCAATTACAGGAGTATTGCTAAACTTTCTGCAATCCCAAAATTTTTTTAAAAAATGATCACTTCAACCTTTTATCACTTTTGTACAAAGTTGTATGTTTTAACCAACATATCTCTTCTATCATAAATAAAGCGAAGAGTGTTCTTGTTTCATTAAACATTGGTCTATTGAATTTAATGACCCTTATACCATTATTATGTGTGCGTCCACTTCTCGAGTATTGCTCTTGCATTTGGTCACCGCAATATATAAATAATCAAGTTCGAATTGAGTCTGTACAGAAAAAATTCCGCCTGTTTGCCCTTCGTGGCTTAAACTGGAATCCTAATTTGCGTTTGCCATCTTACTCTGATAGGCTCCTTCTTATCAGTCTTCCATCTTTGGTGCATCGTAGGATAGCTCTTGGGATTAGTTTTCTTCATAAGCTCATAGTTGGGGAAATTGATTATGCTGAGCTATTGATTCAGTTAAACTTTTGTGTCCCTAGTCGTCCTACCAGAAATCTTGTCCCTTTAGCATTGAATAGATGCACTACTAACTATACCCTACACGATCCTTTCCGAGTTTTATGCATGTCATATAATAAATTCTATCACGTTCTTCCACCCGTGATCGATTAATACCATCGTCACTCGCTGCCTACGGGACTCTTGATCACATAGCAGGCTGGATGTCGCTGATTTGGGTCACCTTTACCATCAGCATTATTGTAGTTTATTAATTCATATGTCTCTGACCACACATAGCTGTGAGTAGGGGCATAGCTCGCTACTATTTGCAAATAAATTTCCCCCATCGGGTCAGAGGCTGGTATTTCATATTATCCTTATTTATATATTTTCATTTTTTTTTCCTATTTATTGTTTGTTTCTCTTTTTTTTTTTTTAATTAATTTATTTTAGTTTAAGTTCACTTCAATTTATATTTTTGTCTCACTTTTAAGTGTTAATTCTTACATTCTTTTGTGTTTTTAAGCTGACAGTTTCTTTGTCAATGCCATTTCAAATAAATAAATGAATAAAATAACATCCGACTTCAACTCCGCGCCATACAGCTCTCTACATGTTTTAATAGCTGACTGGCCTTCACAAATCAGTACTTTTTTGGTATTGAACGCCATCCATTTTCCACCAATGCTGATACTGTCATTCCTTATCATTATCTTATGGCGCTTATTCAATAGCAAAAGGTCTTTTTTTAACTGCAACAGTACTTTTTTGTTTTGTTATCTCTCCGAGTTAAGGTGCAAACGAAGGATTAAGAGTCTCCCTGCATAATTTCTCAGCCGCTGACTTAGGCGAACAGTCCTTAGAGAGTCCTTTGACGATCACATTCTTTTCTTTATGTTGGTTGACCATTCTGTATAACTCCTTCCTGTCATCTTCTCCACTTTGTTTTAAATCCATTATTTCTCTTTTTAACATTTCGTTCTCTGTCTTTACTTCTTCGATTTGTGCTTCTACCGATTGCTTAAATGCCTTGATGTACTCCTTTGTAGCGAACATCTCTAACTCCTTCTCCAGTTTTTTCACAATGCTTTGCTCCACATTTTGGATTGCCGCCATTATGTCATGCAGTGACAAATTTGTCGAAGTTCCAGCCACCCTCCTTTTTGCAGCATTACCAACAATGCCACTTGTAGGTGTACGTTAGATAATAAAGTTTCAGAGTAGTAACTATTAATGATTAACTGCTTATTTGTGTCGCTGTCCTTTTCTGCAAACTCAGGACCAATTATGTTTAGTGGTGGTGACTTTTATTAATCAGAAATAACAACACGTATATACCGTACAAACAAACAAACGAAATAACGGGGAGTAACACGTTGACAACTACAGGCACTTGTTTTTGTCTCAATACTTTCTTGATCAAAATTTTTACAGCTGTTAATGTTATTGCTGCGTTCTTTGCTGCTGCTGATACTTTGATGGTGATGTCTTTGTGGTTGTTGCTGTTAAATATTTTCTTTGAAATTTTGCTGTTGTTGTTACTTTTGGTGATGTCTTTGTGGTTGTTTTTGTTAATTTGCTGTTACTATTTGATTTGAAACTTTCATCTATAGCGATCACTTTTCAAAACACTTCTGCTTACCTCAACAGTTCAATCTATTCTCGATTTTCAAAAAAAAAAAAGTATTACTCAACGAAGAAAGATCAATAAGAAGACGCCTGCTGGAGTATGAATGCAAACGAACACTAGGGTTCCAATTTAAACCACGAAGTGCAAAAAAAAGGAATTGCTTCTGTATTGACTCAATACGGTCTTCGTGTATTCTGTATTGAGGGCTCCAGATGCACGAACAGTATTCGAGTGCTGGGCGGACAAGGGAGATGAAAATAAGCTTGGTAGTGAAGGGATTATTAAATTCTTTAGACCATCTTTTAAAAAATTCAAAAATACTTTTAGCTTTATTAAAAGTTGAAGAAATGTGACGGTTAAAGGTCAGTTTAAGGTCAAAAATTACTCCTAGGTCACTGAAGGTGAAGACACGCAAGAGGCAAAGTTTGACAACATCAGCATACATCAAACCACGAGAGTAATTAATGGAAAAAGGAAGATCATTTATAAAAAGGATTAATGGGTCAAGATGGCTTCCCTGAGGAACGCCAGAAGTCACCTTCACTGGGCAGGAAAGAGTGGATTTAAAAAACACTCGCTGAACTCTATTTCTTAAATATGAAGAAATCCAACAAAGAAGATCTTGTGGGAAACCTAAAAGATCCAGTTTAATTAAAAGCAGGTTATGATTAACGGAATCAAACGCCTTGCTGAAGTCAGTATAAATGACATCAGTTTTTCGTTGAAACCAAGTTTCAAGCAAGTTAGTGTTGGTGATCTATTCTTCATAAAACCATGTTGACACGGATAAATAATAGATTTACAATAGTGATAAAGGGTTGATGTGACCATTTTTTCGAACAACTTTGGGATTGCAGAAAGTTTGGCAATACCTCTATAATTTGATATGTCAGATTTGTTACCTTTTTTACGTAGCGAACAATGTAGGATTCCTTCCAGATATCAAGAAAAGATGCGCTCTGAAGTGATAAATTATAAAGTTGAAGAAGCGGCTTACACTGAGACTCCGCGCAGTACTTAAGCAGGCAACTAGGTATTTGTCTGGACCAGGTAAGTAAGTGGGTTTCAACGATTTCAAATTAAGAAGAAGATATTCCTCATCAATTACAGGAGTAACAATGTAGTTACAATGGGATGTGGGATATGGGTAAAAGTTCCTAAAACCTCTCAAAATACTGAAAAAGTAATGCAGGTAATATAATGAAACAAATTTTCACATGTCAAACCATTACAAAGTAATTATTACATAATCATCAGAAATCATGCATGTTCTGAGAAAAATAATTTAATAGCAGTTGACTGCAAAGATTGACAGACTCACAGCGGAAACCATTTTGATAAGAAATGAAGTGGCTTCCATCAAGGCAAAAGTGTGTGAAGAGCAGCGTTCATTGCGGGATAGAGCCACTTAACACGCTGGAGCAACTTCTCCGCTTTGAAGATACCATTAAGGAGGAGGATGTGATGAAGAAGTTTGTAAGTATATTTTGCACGAAGAATGAATGTGTTCTACTTAACTGCATCATACTCGTACATTACATTTACATTTTTTATGTGCATGAACAATTGGAAAATAGCGAGAAAACCTACGATAAATTTGTAAGGCAATGTTGGCGGCAACTCATTTCTGACGATTGTTGACGAGGCACAGACAAACAAAAAAAATGTGTCAGGGGCCTAAAACCAACAATGGGTTTTCAAAGTATGTTTTTATTGGTAAAAGTACATGTTTATGCGTACTTTGTTTATTTACGCAACTATTTTTTTTTTCTTCACAGGTGCTTGCAAGCAGGAATTTAATTTGGAAGACGCTGACTTCGACTGAACTACCGAGAAGTTCCTCCAGTATGCTCATGACAGACTGAAGAGGAGTGAGGTAGCTGCTGGCAAACGCCAAAAAGTATACTCCTTTCCTTCTTTTTTTTTTTGTTATATTAGTTTTTAAGCATGTTATGAATTCCATTATTTATGAAATGTTTATTTTATTTTGTTTTTTTTTTTTTTCTTTTTCTTTTTTTTTATTAAATATTGTTTATTTTTAAATTTAGACATTTTTCTTTTATTTCATTTATTTCAACTTTTATAGGCGACTGAAATTTATACTACTCCCTTTCAAAAAGTCGACGAGTAGTTGAGACCCGGTTGGAGCGAAGTTCCTTTTCTGCTGTAATACTTGTTTCTTTATTTTCTGTCTCTCATGATATTCTTTATATGTGTCTGTGTGGTTTTTGAAAAGCTTTTATTTAAGAAATTTTTTTTTTAAAATGTTATATTGTTTCACGTATGTCTTTGATGTCGTTGATTATGCTTTGCTGCTTCTTGAATTTGTGTTTTTGTTATGGTTGTATGTACCCTGCAGTAAATTTTCAACCACCATCAGTTCTAGTTCTGGTTCCATGAAACGTATAGAACCGTTGAATTTACCATAGCGATGTCATTTGGAGGAGTCAATTGACCCCCCTGCATTACCTTGAACCATTTCTATTCCACCAGTTCTGCAACAGCTTTATTACTACAAAAAAAAAAAACAAAAGAATCTTTTCAAATCACATTTCTATTTAATAATGTTTTTCATATTTATAAATTCATAAACTTATATTCAACTTATTATTTAACTTACAACTACGTAACAAACTTCAAAAAAAAAAAAAAAAAAAATTAGAAAGAAAATTAAGAACTCCTTGTAGAGCATCATCTGCAGTTAACTCTTCTTCGTGTTTCCTCTTTAAATATTCATTTTTGTGTATACTCGTACGCTTCTTGTTTACATAAATTGCTCTTCGAAGCAGTTCTTCGCGAGTGACGTTAGGATTATCAGACGCATTTGAGTCTGAAATAGGAAATAATTTTAAAGTGCTTAGAAATGTTTTGGTGTGTGAAGTACGTTACCAAGAAGGACTCTACAAAACGTTTTAAACTAATCAAGGCATTTTTTGCCAAGAACACCTCTTATATTATATGCGGCTATGATCTCATCGCTGCAAATTTGGTTCAAATTTTTAAGCCCACCCCCCTGGTTCAAAATTCTCTTCATGGTCTTTATCTGCAAATAATAGAAAATAAAATTAGAAATCATATTAAGTAAAAGAATATGAACTTATCTTACATATACAGCCCTGCCTCTCGATATGATGTCTTCATCCATCTTACGAAGACACTTCTCGGTCGTCAATGGGAAAACTGTGTCGATTGATGCATCTTCAGTCTGGTTTCGGACTAGTCGGAAGATTGCAACGTTTTGCTCCGACACAGTTTCCAAAATAATTTTAAATTGCCTTTGTAGCGCCTTGCTCTCCTTTTTGATAGCATCTACAACACTGTCCTTTAAATCGTCGATTTTTCTTTCCATGCGTTCATAACGCGATTCTTCCTCTTTTTCTGAAATATGAATAAGATTATTTTAATAAAGATTTTAAGGAATGATCGAGACACTCACCTTTTTCCGCAACATTGAATTGTAAGCGTTTCATTCTGGTCCTCCCTTCAAATTATTTTTTCCAATTTCCGGTATCGCTTTTGTGCCTACTTTATGATTCACAGTAAATATTTAATAATAATGCAATATTGGGATTAACAAAAGACTATTTTTATACGGTATCCCAAAAGCCTTACTCTCAAAATTTGTCAATGGAAAAGTTTGTTCGCATTCATTGGGTTCTGGATCCACCCAGTAAATTCCTACAACACTTGAATCTATCGGTTGGAGAATTTTTGTTGGTTTCCTTACAGGCTTCTTCAACCTTTGGAGATAGTTTTCGAACGCGTATGATGAGCCTCTTACAGGGTCTCCCACATATGACACTGTATCTGCAACATGTAGTAAACTATTATCACCGAAAATGGTTGAGAAATTCTCAACAAACAAATTCACCATGGCTTGTGAGGTTTCCAAATTTTTATCGCGTTGTTTTGAACAGCAGAAAATTCTATTTGGGCAATGAACTAATAGAAATTAAAAAAAAAATAACATCTTCATGAACATCGTCTTTTAAAGCGACAATCCCAGTGAAAAGCAAGAATTACCTGTATTCCGTTGCCTTCCAATGTGGAAACTCATCTAAGCTCCGTGGTTTGCGTACGAATTCTTTTGGCACATGCTTCCTCATTGACACCAATTTCCTTGATATTTCTATTTTTTGTGCTTTTGTCAGTTGGAAACGTTTGTCAATTTTATTATGAGAAAGCCGTGCTAAAAATTTTCGCATCACTCCCAATTCAAATAGTTGCATACAGTCCAAAGGCACTTGTGAAATCATTGCCACATTGCACATTTTGAAAGCTGTTTTATTTTGCAAGAATTGATGCAAATGAAGTTCCGAATACATTCTTTCCGCAAAGTCGTTATCAGTGATGATAACCGCCGAAGTTGAACTGTTGGTTAGAGTGCCATTGATTTTGCGGCCCACTTGTGTACACCAAGGACATCCATGGCTTGAGGTGTCCAGGAATACCGCTAATAAAAGTTCTCGCAGAGGCATCGCAAACTATTGCTCTTTCGGCGCATTATATTCCTTCGGCTCATTGTACGAATATGGTCCATCATCAGCGGAATGCACATTTTCCTAAAAAATATGTAATTAATCTTAACCATAAAATAAGTTAATAAAGCGCAAATGTATAATATAAAAGTACCTGTTCTATATATGAGCTGCTCGCGCGTTTACGGTAATGTGGACGAAGGAAGCCCAACATTTCAAAACACCACAGCTTCAGTGTATACGCATCGTCCACGCCACTTCCACTTTTCTTGCCGTTTTCAACTCAACGTAACTCCTTCATATACTGGGGGTGCAGGGTATGAATATTTTTTTTATATCATCAGTGTTCACAGTTTTCACCAAATTTTCTAAGTCATTTGCCACAGACTGCTATGCAGCAGCCTTTTTCACCCTATCAACGTATGGTGCACACCGCACATTGTAAAATAATTCAAAATTTTTAATTTTTAGAATCAACATTTCTGTTGCTTCCTTCGACCAAACTTTTAGAGCAATATTTTCCACTTTACAGAAATGAAACAATAATGATATTAATATTGACATGATCATAAAATCCCAAATCGTATACATCTTACATTTTATTAATATTCTTATTATTCTGCAAAGAACAAATTCCGCTGTTTATACTCTTCACGCAGAGAATAGTATTATAAGTTTGTCATGAAGTTTGTTACACACAGAAGGACACATCGCAGAAAACATAAATTTCATGATCCTAGGGTCATCAGGAGGGGTACCTCCCATACAAACCACCTTTTAAATTAAAGTTCTTATTAGAAAATGTTTTTTTTTTTTTTTTTTGACTTATTGAACTATAAGTCTCTGATTCATATCCACAAACTATGAAAATTTCAAGACCATCGGACAACTAGGAGGGGTACCCCCCATACATACCAGGATCCAAATGAAAGTTCTTATTAGAAAAACTGTTTTGTTTTTGTATTATCGACTAAAAATTTTACTCAAATCACTTTTCCATTGAAGTAAAATAGACGAAATAAGCAAAACCTACCAATGCTGAATATGCCAACCTGCTTGCATATAAATTTCAACATTTTCGAAGATTCCAATTTGTCTTTAATTCAAATAATTTATATGTCAAAACAAATTATATTTTTTGGTAATGAAGCTGTGATATTTTAATTTTGTTTAAAAAATGCGTGTAAAGTGATTAGTTTAATGATAAGTTTTAATAATTTCATTGGTAAAAGTTGGCATGTTTGCAGTGTGTTAACGCAGGGTACTATATTGTGTTTTTGATTGGTTTTTGTAGAGTGAGTAATGTGAAAGAGAGTGAGCAGTGTCAAAATATTTGCTTGGCATCAGTGGCTGAGTGTAAATACTAGCAAGAGGATCCAAAGAAAAATAAACGATAAGTGTCGTCACAAATTCGATACGTTTCAGACGGTCCTAAAATAACCAGTATTCAATCAGCAGTTCGTTCGAATATCAATGCTCGAAAAATGAAATCGTCGCGTTTTCTATCACATTTCCGTTTTTTTTTTTTTTTTTTGACTAAATTTAAAACACCCATGCCCGTATATTTTTACCGATCATCCGCTCATTAGACTTCCAGTATTTTTTTTTGCTTATTTCATGTTTGTCCTTTTGTCTTCTCAACAGTAAAATAACGTAGGTCAGTAACTGATATCTGTAGGTTTATGATACACTATGCTAAGCTTATGCCCGACTGAGACTGAGCGTAAGCAACATTTTTTTTGTAAGACTTTGAGTACTGTTGCCAACTTTTCCCGCATTATTATCAACTTTTTAGATGATCTTTGTTATAGACAAAATGCACAATTGATATGTAAGTGCAAATTTTAAAATTAAATATATTTATATAAAAATTTAAAATCTATACATATAATAAAATCGTAAAGTTTGTCTGTTTGTTTTTGGTTTGAACAAGTATCAATTAAAATGCACTCATTCCATTCAAAATCAAATTACTGAAACACAAGAAGCTTTTTTTTTCTGAAGCACAGCATAGACTTTATTTCATAAAAATTGACCAACAAAATATTAGTTAACTTATAAAATTTAAAATGCTTTGTTTCTAACAAAAATGTCATAATAAACCATACAAAAATTAAATGAAATACCTCAAAAAGCATTTTGTCGCTTCTAATCGCTCCTAATAATCTGAGCTGAATTCTTGAGAGCTTGACGTGTTTTTTTTTTCACTCCGTGATACAAGTGATTTATTATATATACTTTCAATTTCTTAATACTTAAATTCAGGTAAAATTTATTTTGATCGTGTTTTGCTTATTTTAGTTGTGCACAAAAGTTAATTTGCAAATATTTTTAATTACATACTCGTATTTTTTTTTGGTGATTGTGTTTTGTTTTTGTTTGCTCTTAAGCATTAAGTGCAATTGCATTGTTTTTGCATTGTTGTTTTACATTTTAAAGCAATTGATTTTGCTTGTTGTTCATAACGTCTCCGTTATATTTTTCTTTGTGTATTAGTCCCAATAGGAATTTATCGCGTTTTTTTTTTATATTTTCGTAGGAAATTTAAAATTTAATATGTTTTAAAAAAGATTGTTTTGATACTGACAAAAATCGTGCAGTCACATGTTGGATGTGCAATAATATTGCCCATTTAAAATGTGCTGGGTTGTCCGGGCGGGACAATGACAGGCTTTATGGTAATAAGTCTGCCAGTGGTGATACCAGATGGTCTTGTCCAGACCAGTGATGCCATCTACCTATCACAAAAACAGGACAGATCGACCTCAAAAAACCGGGAAAAAAGGGACAAAATATATTTAAAAAAGGCCAGAAAACAGGACAACACTTATTACCTTATTATTTTTATTTTTAGTCATTTTAAAGTTATAAATTTATTTTTATACATTAGATAAGCTTTATTGCCTCATTTATGAGGTCATAATCCTCTTCTTCTGTGGCAATACTGTAGGAGGAATTAGTGCCAATCATGTTTAAATATTTATCTGGAACCTCATAAGTGTTACAGCATGCGCTGTGCCATCGCAATCCAAATCTAATAAAAAGTGAGTTTTTTTTTTTATGTAGAACTAAGATTATAATTATAAATTATAATTTAGTAAATAATATGAGCAATAGCGACAAAGGTGTTCAGTTCAGGGGGAGAGATAGGAATCCTCCAAATATTAGAAAAGTGCAGGACCAGACTTGAGGGGGAATCGAACCCACGACTCAAGTTTGAAATACTCGTATATTTGTTCCGAATCTACACAGAGCACTTCTATACAAAAAAAAAATTATGAAAAACTCTATTTTTCTTTAGAAACCCACAATAAAAACTTGCTATAATTTTTCTTTGTATCATATCTAACGTGACCATTTATAATTTTTTTGTCAAAGCGAGACGTCCTCTGCGGAGTTAAGTAAAAAAATTTGTTTTTGGGTTTTACAAGTGAATTGTTATAAATATATATTATAATTTCTTATGTAAAAACAATGTAACTTAACCTGACAGATAAAATTGCGTTTAAAGTTTGTGTTTGAATCCGATTGCGTAATTTACTTTTAACCAAAGATACTTGGCTAAATACGCGTTCAACTTCCGCATTTGACCAAGGCAATGACAACAAATTCACGGCAAATGTTGCTAGGTTCAAAAAATATTTGTTCCCTGCTGAGTCCTCATAGTTAATAGTCTCGGCTCAAAACTTAGCAGTTTCAATGTTAAGTTATAATGATAGTGATAAGCATAACCCAATATATGTCGACTCTTTCGATTTTTTGCGTAATTTTAGCATATTCACAGAATAAAAAAAAAAAAAAATTAAATAATACATTAAAACTAAAAAAGGATAGATTTCCGGATAGGGGATGTTTGGCAATTTTCTCCGGATAGGTTAGTTTAAAAAAGGACAGATCTGTCCGGAAAAAGGCTAAAATGGCATCACTGGTCCAGACTGTTATAAATGACAATCAGATTTTTCAGGTATGTACCGGCGGGTGCGTAACCAATTTTTAAAACTTAAAAATCTTAATTCTCAATTGTCAAATGCTTTTGAAAGTTCATCAGATCTTCTTGGGAATTATGATTTTGATCTTCCATTGCCTTTCCTTTCACACTGTCCTATGTCCAATAGTGATTCATATTTACATGCCTCTATGCGCCCGATGTCCATGCCTACAAACTTGTAGCTTCTAAATACCCTCCCGTTCTATCTTTTGTTGCTCCACGGCGACAAGTCTTCATTTCTAGGGTGGCAGCTAACACAACCTGTGATGATGTTGTTTCTTATATAGAAGCCAAGTTAGAGGTAAAGGTGACTGTTCAGAAATTTAATTTTTCTAACCATCGTGATATTGCGTCCTTTAAATTAAGTGTCCCCGACAACATTTTTAATATTGTTTGTGATGCAAAATTTTGGCCTGAGCACGCCGTTGTTCATAAATTGGAACACAGGAGTAAATATCTTCGTCCGACTGTTAGTGTGGCCTCTACTAGTTCTTCTTCACCATCGAATACAATTTCAAAAAAAATAATTTCCCCTTCTGAAAAATCTTTCTATTCAATATCCGAGCGCATCTCTTCTTGATATCTGGAAGGAATCCTACATTGTTCCGCTACATAAAAAAGGTAACAAATCTGACATATCAAATTATAGAGGTATTGCCAAACTTTCTGCAATCCCAAAGTTGTTCGAAAAAATGGTCATATCAACCCTTTATCACTACTGTAAATCTATTATTTCTCCGTGTCAACATGGTTTTATGAAGAATAGATCACCAACACTAACTTGCTTGAACCTTGGTTTCAACGAAAAAGTCAAACTGATGCCATTTATACTGACATCAGCAAGGCATTTGATTCCGTTAATCATGATCTGCTTTTAATTAAACTGGATCTTTTAGGTTTCCCACAAGATCTTCTTTGTTGGATTTCTTTATATTTAGGAAATAGAGTTCAGCGAGTGTTATTTAAAACCACTCTCTCCTGCCCAGTTGATGTGACTTCTGGCGTTCCTCAGGGAAGCCTTCTTGGCCCATTAATGTTTATCCTTTTTATAAATGATTTTCCTCTTTCCATGAAATACTCTCGTGGTTTGATGTATGCTGATGATGTCAAACTTTGCCTTTCATTTAATGATATCTTTTCGCAAGTCAGATTGCAAGAGGATCTAACTTCACAGAATTCTTGGTGTTTATGCAATCTTCTAGAGCTAAACTGCGCAAAATGCAAGTTTATGACTTTTCATCGCCGTGAGCCTCAGTTATTTTCTTCATACTGCAGCAGGCTTCTTCCTATTGATCTAGGTATAAGCTTTCTTCATAAACTTATTACTGGTATTGTTAATTCCCCGTTGCTTTTGAGTCAACTTAGTTTCTGTGTCCCTAGTCTTAAAACTAGAATTTTAGTCCCTCTTGCTCTTAGTGTGTACATGTGTATTATGTTTCAAATTTTGTTTTTTATTTCTCGCTATTTGATTAATGAGGTAACGTTACCAACGAATGCACAAAAGCTTTTTGAATGCAAAACGAAGTTTGCCGGGCCAGCTAGTAATGCATATGTGAAACAATAAAATACAACAGTGGTGACAAAGGGAAGTGGACTGGTGCAAACGCATACATGCTACTGGACCTGTGGAAAGAAAATATACCCGATATGATATTTGTTTTTGTTTCTGCAGTAGATGCGAAAAACAAAATAGAGAGCTTGACACGAAAGTATCGGTAAGTTCTGTTAAGGATATTAATATGTAACAAATAATAATACAAACATTCACATATTTCAGAAGTGAAAAACAAAAAAAATTGGGCCATCAGGCGGAACTGCATCGCTTTGAGAGCATTTCAACCGAATCCTCAAAATCCTCGGCGCATATAAACCCTTCACTTTGGAAGAGGTGGTGGTAGACAACTTAGGTAAATATAGGCATGTCACACTCCATTATATCCTATGTATTAATATTTTTTAAAGACCTAACAAGTTCACCTCGTACTAGAGACGAGAGTGCTCCTATTTTGGCGATGAGCAGTGGATCCGCATGTTGGATGGAGAAGCCATCACGGAAATGTAGAGGTCGTGCCGACGGGGATAGGTACGTGTGGGAGAGGATGCTGGCCAATTCCGATAAACAGACTGCTGCCTTGAAGGAGCTAGTTGCGACTACAAGGCGGATGGAGGAAACACGTAGAATTTATGAAGTCGCAAAAAAAATGAGGCCTCGGTTTTACATTTCGCTCTTTAACTTAGATTTAGATCTATAGAGGATCATTGCTTATTTTATTTTATTATTTAGTTTATAGTTTTAAGCTAAAAACAGTTTAAATTTAGTTTAGTTTTATTTCATTTCACTTTACTTTATTTTTTTTTTTTCCATATTATTTCATTTCTTTGTTTCTTTCCCCATTTTATGTTTTTTTTAAAAATAATTTTATTTATTTTTAAATCATTATTTTTATACTCTTCACGGGAGTGAATAGTATTATAAGTTTGTCATGAAGTTTGTAACACACAGAAGGAGACATCGAAGACTACATAAAGTATATATATTTGTGATTAGCTAGATGAGATGAGTTGATTTAGCCATGTCCGTCTGTTCGCAAAACTAGTCCCTCAGTTTTTGAGCTAGAGAGCTAAAATTTTGTACATAGGTTTCTTTTTACCAAACGCCGATCAAGTTCGAGAATTAGCCGAAACGGACCACTAGGGCGGTACCTCCCATACAAACACCCTTTTTAGGGACCCTATTACTAAGCTTACGATGTCCGTCCGTCCGTTCGTCCGTCCGTCTGTCCGTCCGTCTCCTGCTCTATCTCATAGAGAGTTGAAATTTTCACAGAGTGTGTGATTCACTTGTGTGTAGAACGACAAATACTAAAAATTCTCATTTTTAGAAGCATTGTTCTTTAATGTAACCTGTTGTTTACTTTTTTTTTTTTTTTAGTATACTTTTAAGTTGTAATTGTAGTATACTTTTAAGTTGTAATACTTTTAGGCTATTAAATATAAACATAATTTAATATTTTAAGCAAAAAATCTTGTACGATGGTACGGAACCCTCCGTGTGCGAGTCCGACTCACACTTGGCTGATTTTTTTTTTATATATTATTATTTTCTACATATTATTATTTGCTTAATTTTATTATAATGTATAAGTGTACATTATGTATTAGTTTTTAATATATTGACTAACTTTCAGAAAATAAAAAAAAAATAAAAAATTTAAATAGTTACATATGACAACAATGTTTTTATTCAATTATATATAAACCCAAGTGATCGGTCAAAATTTTCCATCGATGAGCAGAAGCTGAAAATAATGTGACAACCTCTGTAGAACCCCAAACAAAGTAACTGACTTTACGGCAGTAAGTAAATGGCATCGCATAGTATGAGATTGTAGCTATGAAAGCCACACGGTACATAAATAGCTAAGGGGCTTAGGTCCAGAATTCTCCTTTGAACACCACTATTTTTTCCTTTCATATTCGCCCCGTTGTCATAACCCTGACGAATTTACGACGCTTTATTTGATAGAGTGATTCTTCCGATTAAGTATGGAAAAGGATATCATTCAAATGTTATTCATTCAAACCTCGCCCACTTCTAAAGCCGGCTCTGCTGGTGCCATACTAAATTCAGTGGTCGTAAGTAATGCAGAGGCGTACTTGTAAATGAGAACAATTGGAAGGTATTTATTTGTTTACTCTCATTCAATTGATGTTGAGAGCGGAAAGTTTGAACGAAAGATTGTGAAGAAGATATATTTATATTATGAAATTTTGGAAAGTGCAGTGAACACGTGCATTGTGGAACCAGTGCATTTCAGATTGTTTATGTAATTTTTTAGTGGTGTGCAGCGTGAGCGCGTGTCTTATTATTTGTCGTCGGCGTCAACAAAGCAAGTGAATCAAATTTTAAGTCGATAGTTAAAAAAACAAAAAAGCTTTTCTAATACGAATTTTCATTTGGATCCCGGTTTGTATGGGGGGTATCCCTACTAGTTGTCCGAGGGTCTTGAAATTTTCATGGTTTGTGGATATGCGTCAGAGACTTATAGTTCAGACAAGAAACAAAAAACATTTTCTTATAAGAACATTAATTTAAAAAAGGGGGTTTGTATGGGAGGTGAAGAACATAATAAGCAACAAGATTAGCGAAAGGCATTTAAAACGGCTCCCGAAGCAAGAAAAGTTAAAAAATTTATAAAAATTTGAGAATACTTCCAGTGTTAAAACAAAAAATTATAGTAATGAGCATGTTTAAATGACAAAGGAATGGTTTGCAAAACATAGACCAATGTGGAATTGTGCAATCGACTTAATGAAAATATTGAAAGAAGAAAATTTAAAAGTTCCCTAATTTTATAACTGTCATGATCTCCAGGTAGCAGACACATTGAGCATAGCCTGCATTTAGGATTGGTTCCCCAATTTAAATAAATAATAGACGCTACAGGTGAGAACAAACATTTCAATATCATTGTGAATCTAGACGGATTACCACTTTTCAAAACCGTTTACTCAATATAAAATATAACTTTGTTTTCCGTCATTTCTAGATCAAGGCCATGAAGTGCATTTTGAACCGGGTGGTGAAGTGATCAATTAAAAGAGTTCTTCGGAGCCCTTCTAGGTGGGTGCAGCTTGTAAGCACTAATTTTTTTTAATGTATTTTACTATAAGAATATTTTGTACTGCAGCTTCAATTTCATCTGAAGGCAAAAGCTTATATCCCGAAGGTGTGCTTCGCAAAGCACTTCAACTTTACAAAAAGAGATTGCATAACAACCGGTCAATTGCCAAGAAAAATGACGGATCAAACACAGACGATAGCGAGCTATGTACCCGCATTTTTTTTACACCCCCATATTTTAAATAAAACAAAAAAAAAAAATTGCTTTTAATTAATTTAAAAATACGTGTATTGTTATTTTCTTTTTAAATTGAATATTATTATCTTGGATTACTTGAAAATATAAATTAAATTGAATTCTTATTTATTTCACCCACCTAGAAGGCATCCAAGTATAATATTTCTAAAAAATACTACTGAATTCACATAGTGATCTTGAAATCACTAGTGAAATGTAACTGGTGAACGGTAATGTAGGCGGTGGCAATTGACTCCTTCCAATGACATCGCCATGTTAAATTTACCAGTTCTTTACATGTAAAATAGATAGAATCGGAACCAGTGGTGGCTATAAAGGGGCTGGATGCAAACCAATTCAGAACCAATTTTTTATACTGCAGAATATTGAAACAAAAATAAATTGGATTCTATACGAACATATGGAATTGGTAGTTAACTAAATACTACACTACTTACCTACTACTACTACTACCTCTAAAAATGGAAAAATAAACAAACTTATAAATAAATAAATTCTATCAATAAATTATATTTTAGATTCGGTTTCGTACTGGGACTCGTAGGATTCGGATTCCTTGGATTCGGATTCGTAGGATTCGGGTTCGAATTCGTAGGATTCGGATTCGCTTTTGGATTCGATTACCACGAATAGTTCTAAGATCCGGATCTTGGAATCCGAATCCAAGGATTCGTGCATCACTAATGTGTATCTACTGATAGGAGTGAAGTCGGTGGCAAGCCAAATAGGTAAAAGGTAGTTGTTTATATCGTTACGAATAACTCCTTTACTTTTGACGATATTAATTTAGTTCCGCTATATCGGCCGTTTGGCCCACTGTGGAATGATTGGATAAGCAAACAGTAGGACAGTCACACTGGCAATGAGATAAAAGTCCAATGACTCAGTTAAACAGTTGTCATCATATGATGAAATGTTTGATTTGAACGCGTTTCAATGTATTCGATGTAGACCAAATCAAAAATTTTTGATTTTCGTCAAATTTCTTCTTGTGAACAGACGTGCGTGCGGATTAAGGAAAAACAATTGTTTTTGTTTCTCAATACATTTCGTTGCGTAGAGACGTGTGTGCGGACAAAGGAAAGAAAAGATTGTTGTTTGTGTATAATACACAATAACCGCTATCTGCACTCATTGCGCTTAAGAAAACACTAAAAATTGTAAATTCGATGAAATGAATTCGATACGTCAGTACGCAACACATCGAGCGCTTACATCAAACCTTTGGATAAATATTCGACGCGTGTATTTGGCCTATTAGACCACAAACTCAGTAGTAAAGGTCAATTGACTTGCCACCGACTTCACCCCGATCAGTAGATAGCACATACCAATAATAATATATTTTTTTTTTTTTAAATCTGTTATATTTAGTTTTTTAGTGCAGTGACTTTTTGTGGTTTTTGAAGTCGCTTTTAACTTTTTTTTTAAAAAGTTTGTTTATTACTTTCAATAAATGGCATCACTGCATATTACTAATAAGCAAAAGATAATCAACTTTCATGATGTAGGCGCCCTCTTTATACTATGGTAAGTGTATTTCTTTGGAGCCTGTTTTAATTACTTAAACACGTCAAGCATTAAATTTTCTTTAACATTGCCTTGGAAAAAAAGATGTTCCGACATTGGTTTATACATTTCCGTGCTGGTGATTATGATTTTAGAAACAGACCTTAGGAAGCCCTTTGGAGCTTGATAATGATGAAATACACATACTGCTAAAATTACAACCTAGTTACATCACACAAAGATTACAGAAACCTTGGACAAGCTTCATTTAAGAGTAATCAACTTAATGTGGCTTTATATTTGGGGGTCGTTACAGTAAAATCTCGAAAAAGTTAACCGAAATGTACCAAGGTTAATTAACTTTTTCGAAATATAAACTTTTCTAAACGGTTTTCAAAATTGGAAAAAATACGTGGAATAAATTCTTTTGAAACGCCATAATCCATCGCCAACCTTTTTCCGTGAATACCTAGATCAATTTTTTTTGTAAATCTCCACTTTCTGTCGTAGATCTAATCTGATTTGCAGTTCGAAACAGAAAAAAAATTCAGGGAATACCCGAATTAGAGTTCGCACTTGCTTATGTGCCAAACAAACGGTTGCTTTGAAAAATTCATACACTCAGAAAAGTTAACTCGAAAGTTTCACCGATTCTACTTCTTTGCAATTTGATTTGACGGTGCGATTAAATATCTTCGATACACTCATTAAATTGGTAGTGAACTTCCCCAATTCCTCCTAGATGGAAGCACTAGGAACGTTTTTACTCCCAGTATGATAGAATATTAAATGTGTCGTATTCCTACCATGAAACTATGTACACGATCGGAAATTAGAGAGTTGTCATCATGTGAAAATGTCAAGTAAAAAAATAAAATTTCTATCATTTACTACAGTAGTATTATGTAATTCTGCGGTCGCCATAGTCTATTGATTAAATTCAAAATTATATCACAGTGTGATTCAACATGTTTTAGACCAATGGCAAAAAAACATTCATAATTAATGTATATTATTTGATAGTGTATCATGCAATACTTGTATATTAAAATTAAGTAAAAATAAAAAAATGTTCTGCAATAAAACTTGTTGAACCCGTTGGTGATACTCGTTTAGTCATATAGTCTATTAGACAATTATAAGCAGTTCGATTGAAAGTTAGCAGCATACAAACATTAACGCAGCTTACTTGCTACTGCTGAACTAGATGTACAAGTCAAAGAGCTTTCATTTTGCAAGTTCTTCAACTTCATCAATTGAAATTGATTCAAGGCAGCTCAGTTTTTATTTAGACTTCTTGGTAAGCAGTCGTGAACAAGAAAAAGAAAATTAAATAAATGTATGATATTAAAAAACGCAAAAACGGAAAACAAAAAATAAGAAATTACAATATTAAAAATACTAAGTTGAAGAATGTTGTCATTATCATGTAATTTGATAATATTAATTGTTATTGTTGGGGTATTTCCTTTAGCTGCTGATGCTAATGACAATGTCGATGGTGAACGCAATAAGCGTACTATTATTGATTTTGGTTTATTTTTACGCAATGTTTTGCTTAAAACTGCCATGTTGAGCAGTGGGAAGGCGAATCTTACGCATGCATTTAATAATTCCAACAAAGCAAAGAGTTTCACAACAACAACAACAACACCTGTACCAATGCCATTAAGTACTTTAAGACCTTTAAATAAACCATTATCATGGCCAGGTTATAGTTACCCTGGCTACAGTCAGAATTATTATTATCCAAATGATCGAGTATATGATTACTATGAAGATAAAACTGAATCTAAGACTACACGTATATTATCAACAACAAAGGCAAGACCAATACGGTTACGTGGATATAAGTCATCGCCACCACCATCAAAAATACCAATGCCACTACGTAAATCTATTCCGCAAGTGAATTATAACTACAGCAAGGAATCATCACAAGCTTATGATAAAAATGGTCAAGTAGCACATCAGCGTCAACTACCTATGACTGGGTCAACAAAGCAAGCTTCACAAAAGAATCAACGTCTATTAAGTGATAACCTCATCTACCAGTATGCCCAAACTGATGGTAAAATACGTAATCTCTTAACTAATTGTCGGAAAATCGGATTTTCTCGAACACTTTGTAGATATTTACTCTAATAATGGAATATATGTATATAACTGTCAATAGTACAGTGCTGTGAATAAAGGCCAAGTGTACGAAAAGCCAACTACTAAAAGAAGAAGAGGAAAAAAAATGAATGCAATTATAGTTAGTGGAGAAAACGAAAACTAGCAAAACAAATAAAACATCATATTGATTGGCAAAACTACGACCGAATCGGATTACAGTCTGATAAAATATTTATAGCGATAACTGGCCAGAAACTTCAGCGTACATTTACAAAAATTCTGATACACGTATTATTAATAGATCTAGTGGTAGTAAACAATCATACGATTTTCAATCATCAACAAAAACAACAACATCTGCTAGAACAACACCATTTCTACAAGTACACGTAATTCAAATGTCTACTGAACTATTTTATTGTTCCAAATCGGTATTTTAAATACATACATATATTAATATTCAATAAAAATTAAGTGAAATTTTAATATACTAGTACATAACATTTTGTTTTGCGAATTATCTTTCTGTTCAAAGAAATCGCGCCTCGATTGTTCGCAACATAGCGAAAAGAATTGATCTAGCTAAATTTGTTTGGAATCACCACTGAGATTATTAAAAAAAGTCTTTGTTTTTGTTTTCATTTTCAGCTATGTGATTATCTGTGAAGTATGCTAAAAAATTTCATACACATTTCTCATTTTGTTTGTTTTGTGATTACCGTTATGCAGATGCATTGTAAACGCCCTTATAAACTGGACAAGTTCGTGGTCGAGAACAACAACGTTTTCATTCACTAGCAGACATAGGCATAGGCCTATCACCAGCTTGAGTTTGGTTTTTGTTTTTGATATAAACCTGATGATGTATAACAATGTGCTGGATCAAATTTGTAAATATTCATACATATGGAATGAAAGTTTTGAAAAACATAGTGAGTCAGTCCACACGAAACCCCACAAACCTCAACAAATTGTGAGCTCATAAAGTAACTGACAGTTGATCCATACAAAACAATAAAAAAAATAATGTGTGTTCTCATAAATTGTTGATGCTATTGATAATCACAAACTTCAACACCAAAACTCACAAAAGTGAACCTTGCCACTGTGCATTTATTTATAATTGGCAAGTCTGCTTTTTTCGTATACAGACAATTGGATAACCGGTAACCGACCTATTCACAAAAACATCACATTCTCATGAGAAAGATATCATACTTGAAAAAAGCTTTTAGCGATTTTAGCTCGTGTTTAAAGCTGCTCTGTTTACATCTGTTCCATAATTTTCATTATCTTCAAAAATTTCCGCGAGCAATCAACAAATCGAAAGATTATCCAATTTACATAACGATAACAGTGCACACAAATATTTAACATTTCTTTGAGATATTCGTAAGACCTACTCAATAGACCTTCTAACCCGAATGATGTTTTTTCAAAAGCTATGATTGTAAGAGCTGTTCTTGTGATGGAAAAATGACATAACAGCGAGATTTGATAATATTATGCGTTAACAGCATCTTTTTGTGATGTTTTTGAGAAAAGGTCCAATTTTTTGGCATTTTCAAAAAAAATGTGAAAATAGTGAATTTATTGAAATAAATAGACAAATTCCAATAAATAATATATTATTCGACCTTCTATTTGCTGTAATTTAATTGTTATTTCAATTAAATTGGTAAATCATTTCACTTTTGGAAAGAGTTGGCAATCACAATAAATACAAGATTGAGACAGCAAATTGAAAATGTCCATATCCACCCTTCTACTTATTTATTTTTTTTTTTACTAACACACTCAAAAATATAAAAAAAGACTAACTTTGGCTATACCGAAGTTGTAATACTCTTCACGCTCCAGCTAGTGGTCCGAGGGTTTTGAAATTTCCATGATTGTTGGATAGGAGTCAGAATCAAATAGTAAACCAGGATTCATTTTCTTATTAGAAAAACTTTTTTTCGTTTTTTGTACTATCGACTTGAAATTTTAATACAATAAGTGTCTGACCCATACAAACCAAGATTCAAATAAAAGTGCTTATTAGAAAAACTTTTTTGTTTTTTGTACTATTGACATGAAATTTGGACAGTATAAGTGTCTGTCCTTATCCACCCATATCATTGACCCGGACCACTAGAAGGGGCGTGAAGAGTATTACAACTTGCAACGAGTGTTTGTGAACGTGAACGAAGTGATGCTTCCGTATTCTTTGGGTTAACATTCGCTCTGCTCGTAGGGCCGTGTAAATAAAAATGTATTTCGCACTATGTAATACCGAGAACTAGTACTAGCTTTTTGTTTTTAGTGCTATCTATCCTGAAAAGTGTAAACTATAAAAAGTGTGAATAAATCTCTGCTGATATCCAGTACTGGAAAATTAAAACATATGCAACTACAAAATCAGATGATAGAAACTGTTTGGGAGTTGCCACTGTTCAAAAATATGACTATTTTTCTTTAAATTCTTAGCAAGATTTATGGTAAAGTCATTTGGTATTACTTTGTAGTACCTCGATTCTAGCTCGCAATGAAAAGTGAGCTTGGTGCAAGTTTAGAGGATGATGGAAGTACCGATATTTTTTTTTTTCAGATAAATTGAAAATCAATTTTATATTTGTTTAGAATCTTCGTTTAATATATCATGTGCAATAAAATTTTTTTTTATTTTTGATTGTTTTGTACAGACGGACTCGCTTAGCACTAACTTGTTTCTAGGCCTATGGATCACCATAACATCTTCTAAGGAGGCATTGTTTTGCTCCGTCCATTTCAAGCAAATATTGAACGCAGATATTGCCTCTTCTGTGTACATTTTTTTTGTAATGAGTACCACGTCGTTAGTTTCTTCATCTCCAGTAAGATCATCGTTAAGACAGTCATTTTCATTATTAGGTTCAATAATACATTGCTCGATTTCTAAACGACAAATTTGCTGCAATGGTTTTATTTCATTCAGCAATGTTGAAATAGATTCGATAGAGCGTGTATCATTAGATAGCTGAAAAAGTAACTCAGAAAGGGGTATGGTATCTTCACTATCCCAGTCAGACGATTCTTCAAACAGCTTTTTGAACCATAACTGAGCGCATTCCACTCATTAGCTAAAAAGCATATTGATTCATTAATGATGATATTTTTTGTAGAGATTCATCTAGAGTTTTTCTACGACGAACAATGTTTTTTTTTTTAAGTTTGGTAAACCTTAAAACATTTTGAACCATGGACTGTATAAGAGCTGTACAGTTTGGAGGAAAGCACATAACCGATATTTCACCATCATGACTCTTTAACTCGCCTTCTTTGGAATGACATGGACCATTCTCAATAAGTAAAAGGTCTTTTTGCGGAAGGTTTAGACTACGAAGAAACTCTTTTAACCTGCTTATTTAAGATATTTTAAACTAAAAATTTAAATTTAACTAAAAAAAATGTACATATTTCTGGAACATATATTTTGTGAAACCATTTTCCAAACAAAGTCAACGTCATCCAATCACTTTTATAACCTCTGTAAAAAAACGGGCATATCAGTAAAATCTTTTAATAAATGCTGACTTGTCAATAATCATTAATTTCCAGTAGTATTAGTACAAACAAGGAAAGCTTTTCTTTTTTTTAATTATTTCTTTAGTTACTTTTTCCCCTAAATTCATTTAGCAAAAGAGTGCAAGTATTGAGTAAAAAATTTTCGGATGTCGCAACTACTAGTACAATAAAATAAAATAATACAGCAAAAATCGAGGTGTGCAAGTATCGCATACGAGTATATGCAAGAACCACGGTATCAATGTACTTTGTTTTGATTATATATATATATATTTTTTTTTTTTTTTTGGCAAAATGAGTGAAAAAAATAGTGCACAATGTTTTGAAATTTTAAAATATCATAAAATAATATTTAAGAAGTCTCAAGAGTCATCTGTGCGGGTGGCAAAAGAGAATACCTTGTCTTCACTCCGTGAAGAATGCTTGCTATAGTTTGGACAAGAGATGACACTTTCCTAATTAAAAAAAAAAAATTTCAAAGTATGCGGAACGACGTGAAAGAACCGATTTGCGTGCAACATATAACAAACCTATACACCTGAATGACTGGGAGAGATGTTTGCTGGAATTGATGGAGGGGGAATCAATTCAAGTCTTCAATAAAATTCCAGTTAAGATTATTTGTTTTCATTGAAAATTTCATTGTGATAATTATAAATTCTCTTGTAGGTGCCATGGATGTGTAGATGCGGAAAAAAGACCGGTTTCTGTGGAGCATGAACCACCAGCAGCGAAAAGCAGGAATGTTGGTGACGTTATAGTTGGACCAAAAAATCCAAAAAAAAAAATAAATAAATTTGACAGACGAAACAGAGAAAACAAAAAACTTGAACAAGCAAGAGCTCCAAAGAAAAGTCTTGCTGAGACAACTGAAAATGCTAAACATGTATCTTATGGAAATGACAGAAAGAAAAAGAGTCCGAGAAAAGAATGTGGAAGATAGGAAGGGAAAAGAACAAGATGAAGCTAAAGGAACAATTAAAATAGAACAAATTTGTGTTAAAATGATTGAAGAATTTCTAGATGAAGAATTGCTTTAGTTTTTGATATATGTATAATGTAAACAAAATTATTAGGGTATTCACGAGATGTCGAAAACGTCGAAAATCGTCTACGTTGTTAACTCAAAGCGACCCTGGGTCTTTATAAAAAAATGTTCGACGGATAGTAAATTTGCTGCCCAATTGGGTCTCGAAAACTTTCAAAGACCGTAGCAAAGTGAGGGTTGCCCATATTGTGAATTTATTATGAATTGGCAAGTCTCAAATTTGTCTCAAGTTTTATTGAATAATTCTATTATTTATTTATTTAAAACATTGACGCAAACAAACTGTCAGTTTAAAAAAAAAAATTTTACAATTAGCAATTAACTTAAAAGTAGAACAAAAATAAGTGAAGTTAAACTAAAACAAATTAATTACAAAAGAAGAGGAAGAAAAAAAAATGAAAATAATAAATACGAATAACATGAAATACCAGCCTCTGACCCGATGGGGGAAATTTACTTGCAATAGTAGCGAGCTATGCCCCTACTCACAGCCATGTGTGGTCAGAGACATATAAACTACAATAATGCAGACAGTATAGATGACCCAAATCAGCGAAATCCAGTTCATCCAGCCTGCAGTGTGATCATGAGTCCCGTAGGCAGCGAATGACGATGGTATTAATCGATGAGTCGATATCTCGGGTGGGAGAACGTGATAGAATTTATTAATTGACGTGCATAAAACTCGGAATGGATCGTATAGGGCATAGTTAGTAATGCATCTATTCAAGGCTAAAGGGACAAGATTTCAGGTAGGGCGACTAGGGACACAAAAGTTTAACTGATTTAATACCTCAGGAGAATCAATTTTCCCGACTATGAGCTTATCAAGAAACCTAATCCCAAGAGCTATCCTACGATGTACCAAAGACTGATAAGAAGGAACTTATAAGAGTAAGATGACAAATGGGAATTAGGATTCCAGTTAAGACAACGAAGGGCAAACAGAAGGAATTGTTTCTGTGCAGATTCAATTCGATCTTGATTATTTATATATTGCGGTGACCAAATGCAAGAGCAATACTCGAGGAGTGGAAGCACAAGAGATATAAAACGAATCTTTGTGGTATAAGGGTCATTAAATTCAATAAATCAACGTTTAATGAAACCAAAAAGAGATATGTTGGTTAAGACAAAGCTTGGGATCAAACAGGACACCGAGGTCATTAAATGTAGAGACTCGCTCGAGTTGGACTTTTTCAATCATGTAGGTAAACAAATGAGGTTTACTCCGATAATACATCATTATCATTTAGAGATATTTAGATATAAGTAATTTGCTGAACACCAAGAATGTAAAAAATCAAGATCCTCTTGGAGTCTGAGATGAGAGGCAGCATCATTATTGGAATGCTCAATTTTACATTATCAGCGTACATGAGCTCGAGAGAATGTGAGATGGAGAAAGGGAGATTATTTACAAAAAGGTTAAACAATAATGGGCCTAGATGACTTCCTTGAGGAACTTCAAAAGTGACAAAGACTGGACCAGAAAGAGTGGACTTAAATAACACTCGTTGAACTCTATTTCTGGAAAACCTAAAAGGTCAAGTTTATGTACAAGCAGATCATGATTAACAGAATCAAACGCTTTACTGAAGTCAGTGATTTACAAAAGATGTAAACTCAAGCAAGTTTGTAGTTGAAGATCGCTTTTTCATAAAACCATGTTGACACGGAGAAATAATTGTATTACAAAAGTGATAAAGGGTTGAAGGGAGCATTTTTTCAAAAAATTTTGAGAGTGCATCAAGTTTAGCATACCCCTGTAATTGGATATGTCAGGTTTGTAACCTTTTTTGTGTAGGGGAACAATAAAGGATTCCTTCCAAATATATTACGTACAGAATTACAAAAATTTAAAGGCAAGCGTCTTAATCCGTCGGTTCAAAGGAGTGAAAGCATCATCCAGAATCTAATTGTCATGTGGTGGATTGTGTAAAAGATATTCCAGAATCATTTGAAGTAAGTTTGAGGTGAAAACTGTGTTAAATTATTTAATATTTACTGCTCATCTAATTTGTAGAAACCAACCGCACAGAGGTTTTATAATGGATGTTCATGAGGGACAAAAGGAGGTACTGCAAACATTCCTATATCGCTGCAAATAACTGGAGACAACAAACGGGATCTGGCCTTATGGCGGACAGTGGCGAAAAAAGTGTTGTTGGTGAGTAATGAAAAAGACAATTACATTCATATTATGATAAATATCGTTTGGATCATCTTTAAAAAATTGTTCCTCACTACAACGAGCTGCAGTAAATTTTTGGCCACCGTAAAAGCGTCAGCCGAGTATTCGTCATGGAGCCATCGGAAACGGAAGAAGATTGTTTCACAAAATAAATTGAAGAATCGCTTAAAACAGATGCATTACCAGTCTCCTCTCTCGGTGACCATAGTGTTAGCGTCCCGTCCGAAGACACCAACCAACTTGCCGATGAGTTGCCTGGAACATCAATGAAGGCATATAAAAAGCTGGTGAAATACAGCCAAAAAGAAAGCAATGCCTTCTCTTTAATCACAACAATAGCTGACGAGAGTTCGAGCACAAGGAACTAAAATTAGAAGAACGGAGGGAGCTGTTCGAGGTGGATAAATTCAACAACCAACTAAAAATGAAAGCGATGGAATTAGAACAAGAGGGACGATTACAAATTTTAGAACTTGAAATGAAATATGGAAAGAAACCATGAAAAATTTGGTATACCTAATGTTTTTTTTTTAAGTTGTTATGAATTACTAGATTTAAGGTTTATTTTTAAGTTGTTATGGACAAAAAATAAATGAATTTCCAAATCAAACAGCAAACAATAAATAGATCGCCTTTTAACTTCGACTTCAGAAGTGGGCATAAGGTAATCATCATCATTTGTTAGACTTAAGTCAGTAGTTACATGGAAATTATCATTATTGCCTTGAGCAGTTTTTATATTATGCAAAATACAACAAACGTATATCCAAATGCATAATTCCTTTTCGTTATTGTAATTTCTACTATTCATTTTAAGCTCATTCAAGCTGTTGAAGCGTTCCTTAAGTAGCCCAAAGCATTGTGCAATGCGTACACGCTAGCTGTTGAATCGCCCATTAAATTCCTTGCGCCTGTTTGAAGTGAGATCACGTGAATTTGATCTAAAAGGTGTAATCCCCTAGTTGTCAGTTTGTAAGTGTTATCTGCTGCTAACCATTCTGAGTCACAGAAATATTTAGATGACTTGATTTGTAAGCCGTAGTTGTTGAATATCCGACTGTCGTGCACACTACCTGGGTATCTAAGTACCAAGTGGTCACATAACTTTCAAACTGTACATGTGCTTTCTCTAGAAGTATGATTCTGGATCCTGCGTAGGTTTCTCCGCCAGTTTTACCTCTGTCCCGTACAAGTAGTCAATGCATTGTGGAAGTTCATGTAAAGTGTCCCTCACTAGCTTTCGACGTTCACATGCATCAGGCCAATAGAAATACTTGTCTCTCACTTTCAGAAATAAAGTAGAAACTCTTTTTGTTTCTTTTTTAATTGTTCCGCCATCTACAATTCCAACAAACCCTGCAGATTTAGCTATGGATCCTCCTTCCCCACTTGATGAGCTACACCATTGCAGGAAACTGCAAACTGGACCACGCCCCACAAAAAACAGCGTTGTCTTTAATAATATTATAAATCACCAAAAAGTTTTCCTTACTAACACGGACAATTTGCCGGAACCCAATTTCGTCCAAATTGCATAAAATATCCCATATGAAACTTTGCGATTTCGATACTGAGTGCTAAATATATTGTAAGCATAGCATCGTCTATGATTTCATCTTCCAATTTACATGTTTCTTCTGGAAAATTATACATGAAGTGACTAGATATATGTACGAGTATATAATGAGATTTCTTTATTTTAATTCAAAGTTTCTTTATTTAATAGTTTATAATTGTTTTATTGTTTAATATTTAATGTTTTATTCTTAACTATTTTATTATTTTATATTTTATAAAATAATATAAATTTTTTTTTTATTTTCTATTTTTTTTTTAAACACACCAACCGCACTGCTCATGCGGAAAGATCCAGCTAACTCTTACTAATTTACTTTGCTGATAACGACACCTCTCAATCTAATCTTTAAGCAAAGCTAAGCAAACATAACTGTCGAAACGAAGTCGACGCTTATGTTGCTCATGCTTTAGCAGTGATCGAATTTTGCACTGTATTTTATTATCTGGATGATTTCCATCATTCGTAATTGTGAAATCACCAGATCTTTGTACGGCAAGAAATTGTGTTCGAATTGCCTTTACAAGGTCAAAGAGGGCATGCGGATAGCTGCACTTGCTTTAAGTATTTATGTTTTTGTTGTTTGTATTATGTCACTATATATACACACATACACATAATTGTTTGCAATTTCAAAAATAGCAGAAAAATCCACTTTAACAGTAAATTTAAACGGTAAAAAGATGTATATCGAAAAAAATAAAAATGCAGTTATGTTCTTCCATTCATTTTTAATACGTATTGAAGAAAAAAAATAACAGTTATCTGATTGGAAATATTCACAAAAAAAATAAAAAAATAAGTCAGATTTTGCGCTAACACATAAATGCTTGCAAAATGCATACAACGTAGAAAAGTTATTAGAAAAAACCATTTTCAGCTTATTTTTTGGCTAATATTTGGTGTGCCCAATTTTGGCATCGATAACAGCTTGAAGTCTTCTTTGCATTGATCCAATTAAGTGTTGTATGTCGTATTCCTAAGGTATTTTCTGCCATTTCTCATATCAAATTCTGATCAGGTCAGCTTTTTCCTTTGGCTATCGTTGTGCTACCTTTTTTTCAAATGAGCTCACAAATATTTAATTGGGTTCAAATCAGGGCTTTGTGGAGGTGCATCGAGGACTTTGGAGCAGTTATATAGCAGCCATGTTCTGCACAGTAGGGATTTATGTTTGGGGTCGTTGTCCTGGTATAATTTAAAATTCATTTTTCCAGGTCTTTGTGGATCTTCCATTCCAAACTTTTGAGCACTGTTGATCAATTCTTTCTTTAGAATATGCAAATAAAGCTCTTTATTCAAAATATCAGTGAATACTCTTAATTCACCAACGCCTTGCATGGATATACAGCCCCATACCATCACTGTACATAAATTAAAATATTTCGTTTCGATTTCAATCTTAAATCAGTTATTTATTTATTGACAATTTTTTATTAATTTGATATTTCATTTTTATTTAATAATCATATTTTTACGTCCTAACTCCACTGGACGATAACTCAGAGTGAAGTTCAGAAATTTCTGCTGAACAAAAGAAGCCAGACGGTGCCGTTTCTAAGCAAACAAAACATGAGTGCCAAAACGTAATCGATCCTTACTTTGCTCATGCTGTGTGATTGGTCAGTTCTTACCATTCCTAACTGATCAGACATCAAAGTCGAATCAAGGTCGACTCTTACGCTGCTCCTTGCTTCTTTGAACTGTGAAACTAATCACACGATAACTCCTCCCCTTCTTAGTGAGGGGCGTCCTCGGTCATCAAACTTGCTGCGTTCCACTGGGTGTATCATCATTCCACTACTGACTAACTTAATGTTACTTAAATAGAGTTTATTATATTAAATTGTAATTAGTAATTAATAATGCAAGCTGTGCCCATATAATTAATAAATGTATGACATCCAGGATGCATTCCTAACCACAAGAACTTCGTAGAGAAAGTTTTCATTGACTTAAGATGATTCTGCCATTCTGTGAACTTTTCTTGCAACCACGATATTACTATTCGTTGTTATACTCTGGAGGTCTGGGCCATTCCCCTGGGGATTAAGACACGATTATTGTTGGGCCTGGTACTGAGGGCCTTGATGTCCTCAAGTTGTCCTTATGGACCCTTCTTCCTCTTATTAGTACTGTTGAGCCCAAGTCCTCTTGGACAATTTCTTCAACATAAAGTGGCGTCAATTTATTTCCGAGACGTTTGTTTGTTTTTACCAATACCCTCTCCCCTGCTCTGAATTTCGTATCCTGCCTATTCTCATTATGGATCGCTAGTTCTTTTCCCTGTGCAGTCTGGAGGCGCAAAGCTATCTGTTTGTCTTCAACAGTCGAACGGAAAATATTAATGGGTCTAGTCCCTGTTACCTTGTGGATCGATCTATTATATTCAATTGTTGCTAGTAGTATCAATTCTTCCACATCATCTAGCTTTTTATCAAGCTTGAGACATCTTGATATTTCTGCTAACGTGATATGGAAGCGTTCCACTTGTCCATTTGACGTACTATGGACTGGTGGGGCATTCACGACTTCGATGTTAAAATGGTTCTTCAGAATTGATTTGATGCTATAAGAGTTAAGTGACTTCTCATTGTCACAATAAACTGTCCTTGTTCCCGAAAACATGTTCAATAATTTAAGAAATTGTGGTTTTACGTCTACTATTGTTCTAGACCCTAGTAACTGTACTATGGCAAATTTAGAAAACTTATCGATACAAGTGAGAAAGTATTTCGAGGCTGTAGAGAATATGTCAATATGTAGAATTTCGCCACAGTATGTCGGAATTGGTGTTTGAGCTATTTTTTGCTTCGTGGGGTGGCGGTCGTACTTTGCTTGACTACAAATTCGAAATTTTTTTTCCATTTTTGGGAAAATAGTCCTCTAATATCTGCTTTGTGTTTTCCTGAGCCGCACGATGTGCCCGATTGTGTTCTGCTGCGATAATCTCATTTTGCTTATTTGGGTCAAATATATCCGTTACGAATTGTTCCGTGTATCGAAATTTAGCTGTTGGGAAAAGCTCAATTAATTTATGCTGGAATTGTGCAAACGTTGGTAAATCACAGTGAATTGCATTAACAACTTCAGTATTAACTTCTTCCCCCAAGAGTTTCAAAAGAATGGAAGGAGATTAAATGCCTTAAATTCTTTCCAAAGGCAATGAGACTCCTTCACCTTTTCAACTATTATTTGGTTTCGGAAGCAGTTCATAGGCTTGTAAGTTTTTTCTATTGCATTAGTTAATGGTTCCTCACTGTAAACTGTTTCGACACTTGCATTGTCAAAGGTGTTTATGTATTGCCTGGAAAGTGCATCTGCGACTACATTCTCCTTGCCGGGTTTGTAAATAAGCTTTGCATTACACTCATCAGTGAAAGCCTCCATCTCTTGATCTTTGCGTTGGAATTCTTGTCCGAAACTGCAGAGGTCAGAGGTTGGTGATCAGTGAATACATCGATTTTAGATACTCCGTACAGATAGTTCCTAAGGATTTTCAATGCCCACACGATTGCCAACAACTCCCTCTCATTAGTGGCAAAGTGTTCCTCACTATTGGACAAGGTACGGGAAATCATGGATATGGGTTTTCCTTCCTGTGACAAAACAGCAGCGATCGCGTGTGAAGATGCATCGGTAGTTAGTTCAAATTTCTTATTAAAATCTGGATAATTTAGTGTTACATCCTCCGAAACTAGTATCTGCTTCAGTTTATTAAACGCCTGGACCTGCTCGTTTGACAGTTCTATTTTTATTTTTTTGGACTGCGATATAATAAACTGTTTATCAGTATAACGTAATTAAAATTAAGAATTTATCTAACATTTGAATTACACCACCTCTTGCTTTGACTGTTCAACGACGAGTGTCTTTGCAAAGTGATCATTCGTCACTCTCACTAAGCAAAAACCCACAAACTGCACACAGCAGCAACTACATAAGCAAAAACCCACCACCAAACTGCACACAGCAGCAACTACATTAGCAACAATGCTCTCAGTATTTGCGGCCACTGCGTGTTGTTCTCTGGCTCTCTGGCTCTCCCTTACTATCATTTTCTACATCTATAATAGCCGGCTAAACCCAAAAATGACCTTAACCCCCTCAGGTTGGTTGGTTCAGGAAAATTTCGTATTGCGTCAACTTTGTATGGACACGTCTTAATTCCAACTTTTGAGACTAAGAAGCCTAAGTATTCCACTTCTGACCTGAAGAACTTTGATTTCTCCACAGAGACCCGCATGTTAGCTAATAGGAGGTTTTCCAAAATGACTTCTATATGTTGGAGATGTTCATTTTAAGTTTTGGAAAGTATTATCACATCATCAAATTTCCCGATGTGCTCCATAAGAACATCATAAATTGGTCTCTGGAAGATGCCAGGAGCATTTTTTAACCCAAACGGTAAATGACAGAACTCATATTTGCCACCGCATACAGAGAAGGCTGTCTTTTCACGGTCCTGTTCAGCAAGCTGATGGAAGCCAGCTTTCAGATCAAAAGTTGTGAAAAAATTAGAATCTCCTAAGTTCGACAATATGACTCCTATATTTGGGATAGGGTACAAGTCCTCAATGGTCTTTTCATTTAGTTTCCTGAAGTCTATTATAAGTCTTTTTTCCTAATTCCATTTTCGTCGACACCCTTTTTGTCTACCACCCATATGGGATTATTATACGGTGACCGAGAAGGTCGTATAATGCCATTAGCAAGTAAATCTTCTACCTCCGTCTTAACAAAACTTGCCACACCTAACAGGTAAGGATACAATTTAGCAAAAATTGGTTCTTCGTCTTTTGTGCGCATTGTGACTACTATATTTGTGCTGTAGGGTAAAGCCTCATTTGAATCTGCAAAGACTCGGGACACTCTGCTAACCATTTCAAAAAAACTTGTCTTGGCTTTGACTGGTACTGACTCAGCTTGTAATCGGAGACAACTGACATCATGACCCTCAAGGAACTAGATGCGCTCTATCCCCGAATTGTGTTCTATTACTCTGTCTTTTAAATTAATGGTAGCATGTACTCTGTTCAACAAGTCTAGTCCAATAATGCCGTCAAAGGATGTCAGATTCGGTAGAAAGAAAAAATCAGCTGTTACGCGGAATAGGTTAATTATGCATTTTTTTTCTATCCTCGTTACCCCATGAATGGACTTAACTGGAAAGATATTGTCGACTAGTTTTACTCCTTTCAATACTGTCAAGGGCTTAATGTAATTTTTAGAGGCAACAGTATCGACGAGTAACCTCACTTCTTTTCCCCCTAATGTCCTGCAGATCCAGGGTAGGAGGAATTTTCCCCTAAAAAATTTTTGTCTTGACATTCTAGATCATCCAATGCTTCCTCAGCCAGAGGTTCAAACTCCAGATCTTCTAAATGTTCTTCTACCATGTCCTTTTGTCCTTGCTCTAAGTGATTTACTCGATGATACTTAAATCCAGGCTGCCTACCCAACTCCAGGCGTTTCTGTGTTTGCGCTTGTAATTGAGGTCTGATAGTATCACTGACAGGCTCTCCCCGTTGCTGAGATTCCCGTCCTGTACTTGGACGGAACTGACCGGGGCTTCGCCAGGATTGATTTCCGTCTCCATTCTGACACAACTGTCCAGGACCTCATCAGGATTGGTCTCCACCACGATACTGATGAAGTTGTCCAGTGCTTGGTGATTGGTTAGACACATTTCGTGGTCTCTAGGTAACAAAATATGGATTCCTATGATTGTCGATTGAAGATGGATGAGCAAATTTCTTTCTGCCTACCTCCATCGCCCTATTTGCGAAGCTAGTTGCAAACACATACCTTTCGTGGTTTGCGTCTACTTCCTATGCCAAAGCAAGAGTTGTTGGTAAGCCATCTGGCCTTGATGCGAAC